>JZKD02S1978821.1:141672-167355 GCA_000966675.3 Picea glauca
AGTGTTATCTTTCCATAAGGATTAATATATGGTGTTACCATATCTCAAGGGTTTTGCTTACATTCTTGTATTGAATATTTGGTGAACGGTTTCGTTTATTTTTGTTAAGATTAAGGGTTTCTCTTATGATGTATTTTCAGATTTATTGTGGAACATAACATTTGGTATCAAAGCACTTTCTTCTGCCAAAGAAAGGAAGAAAATTTTAGCTCCCTTTGCAGATTTTTTCAAAGTAAAAAGGGGGGCGACGCACTTCAGACCCAATTCTAAAAAAAAATCAGCATAATTTGCATAAACAAATTTGATATTTGAATTCATCTCGGAAAAATACTTCATTTCAAAAAAAAACAGTCGAAATGGAGTCTAGGAAATGAAGTTATCAACATTTTAAAATCAACAATTTTTCATGGTTTTTTTCTGGAAAAAGCCACAATTTGCATAGTAAGTTATTTATAAACCCTAGTTCTATTTTTTGGGTTATGGAAAGCAAGTTAAATTTTAATGGAAAAGATGATGATCCTAATATTGAAGACTATATATATATATATATATATATATATATATATATATATATATATATATATATATATATATATATATATATATATATATATATATATATATTCATTATGGGGAAAGAGGTGGCAAGTTCGGGTATGGATGAATTTAAGGGAAGATGCGCGAATATGGTGGAATAGAGTTAACTCTGAAGAGATTCATGCACTTTCAGATTAAGCATATGAAGTATTTTTAGACAAGTGGTTTCGCAATGTGAAGAGGAATAAAAAGATCAATAGGGATTTATTTCCATGTGCCAAGTCTATATTAAAGGTTCATGGATATATTCATAAAGAAAATGCCATTGTTTCTATTCACCCTAGTTGCTAACAAAATTTTATCAATGTTTAGTTCATTAATAGATTGCAAGATCCTGCAAAGAATATCCAAAGCACACAAGTTGAGGGTGAACATGTTCAAATTTTAAATATTTGAAGCTAACCATGGACAAATATGTATTGAATTCTAATTTTTGTGCCATTGACATGCATGATGTGGATGTTATTCTTGGATATTCTTGGATCGTCACAATTGGTACAATGAATATTAATGTGGAAAAGAAATAGTTTGTGAAACTTTGGTACAAGAAAAGGAAAATCACATTGGAATATGTGTATCTTAGTAAGAAACAAGGGTCCACGGGAGCAAGAAAAGAAGTTCTTGCATAATCCAAAGTTGAATGAGAAGTGAGGCTACAGAAGCAATTACAGAAAATCCCGAGGAAGGACACAATAAAGAAGCTAAGGAGATCATTGGCTTAATGGAACATCATATTACAGAGTTGAAGAAAAAAGGATCAATTCCTAAAGTTGTTGTATATCGCCATCCACACCATATAGAGAAACAACAATCATCAAGGCAGGAGCATGCACATCAACACTCTCATTATGAACTAGCATGGCACCATAAAGGAACCCAATTAAGAGGAACATGGAGGAATACCAACACTACAAGATGATATCAGGATAGAGCAACAATTCCCTGGCACCAAAGGTGTGATAAGGATCAAGATCAAGGTGTTAAGGCAACAGTTGGACATCATGTTTGCCTTTCATTAGGATGGATGGATAGTTGCTTGGTACCAATTAGCTGCATTGCTTAGTCGGTCATATTGTATGGTTTCTTCCCATGTTTCAGGGATGAAATATGCGAAGGGGGATGGAATGTAGTATACCTAGGGAGGTGATATGGGGTACCAAGGGAGGTACCCAATGGGAATGTGGTTATGTATTATTATGTATGGACGCCAATTCTAGTAAATAAGGCCTATGTAATAGTGTGAACAGAATAAAGGTGAGAAGGTTCCACCTACTAGAATGTTCTTAGGAGATAGAGAGTGTTATATAAATAATCGTAAGCAATGTATTGGAGTAGAGTTGTTGATATAAAACATTGTTTTACGGTCTTTAAGTCAACCTCACGAGGAGAAAATCATCTTGTGTTTTTTAAGAGGTGGTACTCCTCTATTTTAAGATTGCATGCAGAAATTAAGCAATGCATGTGAAGGATTAGCTTATTTAAAATAAATATTCACATGCAAAGAATACATGAGATGGGACCATGTATCTTATAAAAGGAAACTATTTACAATATATTACAAAATTCATAAACCAATAGAATATGAAGATAAATAGGGTGACATTTCCATCACTACATTCATCAAGATAGAACATAATATCTAAGGAAAGGAGACAATAAAATATGGACCGCATATGGCAAAGAACTTTAAATGATCGTTTCATTAGGCACACAAAAAGATTATGATAGATACACATTTGGAATCTCAAGCTTGAAACCAAAGTATTTGAGATTACAATAATGTAATATCCCAAAATAGTTCTCTAAGAACCTTAAAATAATAAATATGTCTTTAAAAATACAAAGTAAATGTCTTGAAAATAAAGATGTGTGTTTGTCCTTCAAAGAGGACTAGGATGGGGCTCCCACGGATCATAAAATGAAAAGACATAGAATATAAAAGAAAAACAATCAAAGATAAGCCTTGTTTTCAGTGTTCACATATTACTGGTAAATGGAAGGCAATGTGACAAATGATTGTAGAAGAATGATAACAAGAAGAGGCATAAGGTTGTTTCTTGACTCATTGTGATGGAAAGTTTTTCTGAACCCATTACTTGCTTGGAGGTGACTCTAATTCTTTTATTCTTTGTTTTAATTCCAAATTTTTCTTTTCCATATTACTAACAAACTGTTTCAAGGCTTCTCTAGTTGTGTCATGGAATCTACGATTTTTTATGGTGCAACCCCTATCGAAATCAGTTGTTGATTTCCATTTCTCATATAACTTCTTTTTTGTATTAAATTTTTCAATTAACAACTTTTTGGACGCTTGATTATAGGCCATGTGGTGCAAGGTTACATAATCTTTTTCAAATATCTCCAGCTTCTCAGTGATTAGGGATTCAACAATTTCTCAGGTTTCCATCGGTCTTTGCTCTGATCAACTAGGTTCTTCGATAAGCTCATCCACATCCATAGCTCATGGGATTTCTTGGGTTTCAAGTACGCCTAACCCTGTTTTCTGTGTATCCTTTTTTCTTTTGGAAAAATTATATACAATATGAGATTTTTCCAGATTTTTCTTTGGTGGGTCCTTATCACCACCATCATCTGAACTTTGGTCGGTGTTTTCCTCATCTCCATACCACTACTCCTAATATTTGTTCTTATAAGGGTACTCTTTTGAGACACAGTTGGTAAATTGAGATTTATACCCGCTACTTTTATTCCATGTTGTCGGTATCCTTCATTGGTACTAATTAATTCTTTCATATCATTTAAAGAATGGCCGGTCGAAGTCTCAGGGATATCTAAATTATCTCCACCTCCTTCTTTAAACTGCTCAATTTTGGTAAAATAAGAAGAATAACTAATCGAGGCCATATGTGCAATAAACATATCATTTGGGTAAAAACCCTCAACAAGTTCAACCTCTTTTAAGACGAGTTAGTCAAGATAACTTGCAAGTTCCTCCAAATGGGATATGTGTTTTACAATACTTTCTCCAATTTTCCAAAGCAGGGGGATGAATTGCTTCTTTCTCTTCTCATTGAAGAGGTGAGCCCGGGTCTTATATTGTCTGCAAACTTCCACAAAAAATGCATGTTTGATACATAAAACGAGAGAAGGAAAGGTTTTTCTTCACACCCAAATAACCTTATAATATCGAAATATTCAGTAATCTCAAAAATTCATTTTCCCGCGATAAAGGTGGCAGCTTTGAGTGATAATATGGACGTATTAGGGTCAAAAACTAATTTTTTGAACTCTAAAATAAAATTATTGTGAACCAGGTAAAATTTATATTGAGCTTTGTGTCTCCACAAAGCTGAATACTAGGCATAGATTGGTTCCATCTTAAAATCAATGCTCCTTGCCCTCAACAAGTCCTCAAACACATGACAATAGGCTATGGCGAAAATGAGGTAGGATGTCATATAAAATGTCCGGTCTTTTTCAAATTACTTAATTGAAATGAAACTTCTCTAGAAATAATGTCACCCCAATAGATGATGGCATTTTCACACAGAGCAAAGTGGAGGACATAGATAATATTTATTGGTATAGATGTAATAGATTCCAAACCAATAATACGAGGAAATAACCAGGAAAATTCCCTGTATGGGTATTTCAAGGAGCTTACCTCAATCTTGGAAGCACTAGTGTTATTGTTTGGGTCAACCAAATAATTACTAAGAAATATTTCTCCTCCTTTATGTTGTTTTAGGAATTCATTAGCCTCTTTGCCCTTGAATTGCATGGTGGATGTAGGGAGTCGTAGCATTCTGGTAAATATTGAAGAAGCTAAAGAGATAGGTTTTTGTCCTTGAAGTTGGATTATTCTCTTCTCTGAATTGAATTTATCTACACACCATTGAATAAGCTCTATGACCCCGAGGTGTAGGACAGTCGGTGACGGATTGTGCTGTTAAGGCACTCCGTGACGTTAAAGTTACCGGTTTGAAACCTACGAGGACAAAAAATCCAGCCATGTTAAGGGTTGGTGTGGCTCAGGCCGAGTGCGATCCTTGGATGATTTTGACGGCTTAGATGCCCTTGAGTCACAGTTTCTCAAGCCATAGGCTAGTCCCGTAGGTCACGGACAAACTAGCAAACAAAAAAAAAGAATAATCTCTCTGAAATATGTTACCTCTGGAACACAACCAACGAGGGCTATGTATGAAGTCCAAATCAGATTCATCTTTTTCTCAGTCGAAGAGAGATCCTTGTAGTAGTTGTATGCTCGCGGAAACTAGAAATCTTCATCTTCATGCCCAAGTGTGTTTAGTGTATCCCCACAATACAATTCCTTTCTCTTACTTGACATTATTTTCTCTACTTTTTAGATTTGGCAATAGGTGGCACTACTATTGATATTTACAACTTGGCATGTTAGTTCTTATTTAATTACCACATATTGCTTTGATAGTTTAATCACCGTAGTTCTTATTTCAAAGTTGTTAGCATGCACGACAAGATTTTTGAATTTATTACAAGGTTTATGGGATCTTCGCTAATTTAATAATGACATTGTGTCTTCACAAGTGGAGGTTGATGTGGTTGGGGGAATAAATGCGATGGGAAGTGGTGATGGGATGTCACGGTGGATGAAAAGTGGTTAAGTATGAAGGTGTGTTATGAGGAACGAAAGATGCAGTGTGTAGGATGCGTGACTGCAAATCGACGAACATGCGGGTTTGGGAGCATATGGGAATGAGAAGGTGAAAATGAAAATGCCCTACACCCGAAGTAAGGAAATTGACTAAGTTATTTTGCGGGTCACAGAGGTGAGAAGTGAATTTTGTAAAACGTGGGATTATGGGTCGACAGGTATGTGGGTTTGCAGACATGGGAAAAAGGTAAATGGGATAGTAAGTTGTCTTGCACCCGCATTTCAAGAAAAATGATTAAGGATGAAAAGGTAAAAAGGTGTGTTTTGGGGGATCCGGAAGTAAGAGGTGAAATTTATGGGTAGAGAGATTGTGGGTCTACGGACTTAGGGACATGTTGGATTCCCATATCACTAAAAAAATGACTAAGTATCAGAAATTTTGAAAGAAGAGAAAATGAAACTAAGTATGAATACATGGGTTTGTGGGTGCACAAACCTGAAATTTTGATGGTAGTATGACTTACAACCTACATTTTAAAAGGAAAAAGAGACTTACTAAGGAGATCCAAAAAGAAAAGAAAAACAAAAGGAAGAAGTTTAAGGAAAAGGTATGTATATGTAAATATTGATCACGAATGTGGATCAACAAGAGTGAAGAAAATTGTTATTGTAACAAGTCTTATCCTTTCATAAGGATTAATATATGGTGTTACCCTACCTCAAGGGTTTTGTCTACATTCTTGTGTTGAATATTTGGTGAATGGTTTGGTTTATTCTTGTTAAGATTAATGGTTTCTCTTATGATATATTTTCATATTTATTGTGGAACATAACACAATGGACCAAACATAACTAATTTCCAAACATTTTATGCATGTGAGCATGTGGCGCAATGGGGAAGTAAGTTGACTTTTATGTTTCCCATCTAGGTTGAAATCTCATTGAGATTTGTTTCTTCGCAAAGCTGGTGGTGGGGGGGGGGACTTAAATCCCATACAAAGGTGCACATAAGGAGTATAACCCCATGATTTATAATCGTGGAACCTAAGCTTGACTTACATGATGTCTCAATACGGTTGACCAAACATGACTAGTTTCCAATCATTTTATACCCACATGCGTTAGCTCGATCGATTTTAACCGATTGTTTCAAGGTGGAGTTCATCGTTCGGTCCCTAGTTCTAATCCACTTGAGATTCAAGTCCAATTGAGTCCCACTAGGTTACAAGTGACTATTGTGGTTGAGCCGCCCTTCATTTGAATATTATTGGGAAGAGAGGGGATCTTGCGAGGTTTTCATTGAAAATACATATATAAGAAGGCTAAATATTCTACATTTTCAACCTTTTCCAATTTATCATCACCAAAATTCAATTAGGCAATCTTTGCCAAAATTATAATTTTGGATTTGATGAAATTTTTGTTTTTAATGCAAAAATGGATTCAATGGCCTTGAATAACCTTACTACAACCAATTTGTGCATGTTTAATATCTAATATTTGCAATTCCATAAATCCAAAATTATTTATGCCGAATTTCATGTCAAAAATACTAGTTTCCCTGAAAAAAAAAATCAATTTATAACACATTTAAATTACGGTTATACACATACACAGTTTTATAATTAAAAGTTCAACTAAATGAAAAAAACGTGTTTATTTTTTCTTAATTCATAAATATTAAACATGTTACACATATCGAAAGATAAATTAATTTCACTACATAAACCTAAAAATTTTATTTAGTTTAAGCTTTTATTTTTGGTATTTTAAATATTATGTATTTTAAGTATTTCAAAATAGTAACATTTAAAAGACGTTTATACAAACAAGTGTTGCGTGGCAGCGTAGTCCCTGGCGGGTTGAATTGGGAATAAATGCACAGGGATGGGAAAAAGTTGCGGAGGCAGATGGAAACTACAATAGAGATGTGGCAAGCAGCATGAAGCACATGTGGTATCCATGCAGTAAATGACACGTGGCCTTTATAGTCCCATTTAGTTTTTGAGAGTATATAATCTAAAGTTACATATTCCTGGAAATTTAAATGCATTTGTCATATAGACTGGGATTGGGGCTTTTGCGGACCCTAAGCATAGTGGAAGATAAAAGATTANTGAATTTTGTAAAACATGGGATTATGGGTCGACAGGTATGTGGGTTTGCAGACATGGGAAAAAGGTAAATGGGATAGTAAGTTGTCTTGCACCTGCATTTCAAGAAAAATGATTAAGGATGAAAAGGTAAAAAGGTGTCTTTTGGGGGATCCGAAAGTAAGAGGTGAAATTTATGGGTAGAGAGATTGTGGGTCTATGGACTTAGGGACATGTTGGATTCCCATATCACTCAAAAAATGACTAAGTATCAGAAATTTTGAAAGAAGAGAAAATGAAACTAAGTATGAATACATGGGTTTATGGGTGCACAAACCTGAAATTTTGATGGTAGTATGACTTACAACCTGCATTTTAAAAGGAAAAAGAGACTTACTAAGGAGATCCAAAAAGAAAAGAAAAACAAAAGAAAGAAGTTTAAGGAAAAGGTATGTATATGTAAATATTGATCACGAATGTGGATCAACAAGAGTGAAGAAAATTGTTATTGTAACAAGTCTTATCCTTTCATAAGGATCAATATATGGTGTTACCCTACCTCAAGGGTTTTGTCTACATTTTTGTGTTGAATATTTGGTGAATGGTTTGGTTTATTCTTGTTAAGATTAATGGTTTCTCTTATGATATATTTTCATATTTATTGTGGAACATAACACAATGGACCAAACATAACTAATTTCCAAACATTTTATGCATGTGAGCATGTGGCGCAATGGGGAAGTAAGTTGACTTTTATGTTTCCCATCTAGGTTGAAATCTCATTGAGATTTGTTTCTTCGCAAAGCTGGTGGTGGGGGGGGGGACTTAAATCCCATACAAAGGTGCACATAAGGAGTATAACCCCATGATTTATAATCGTGGAACCTAAGCTTGACTTACATGATGTCTCAATACGGTTGACCAAACATGACTAGTTTCCAATCATTTTATACCCACATGCGTTAGCTCGATCGATTTTAACCGATTGTTTCAAGGTGGAGTTCATCGTTCGGTCCCTAGTTCTAATCCACTTGAGATTCAAGTCCAATTGAGTCCCACTAGGTTACAAGTGACTATTGTGGTTGAGCCGCCCTTCATTTGAATATTATTGGGAAGAGAGGGGATCTTGCGAGGTTTTCATTGAAAATACATATATAAGAAGGCTAAATATTCTACATTTTCAACCTTTTCCAATTTATCATCACCAAAATTCAATTAGGCAATCTTTGCCAAAATTATAATTTTGGATTTGATGAAATTTTTGTTTTTAATGCAAAAATGGATTCAATGGCCTTGAATAACCTTACTACAACCAATTTGTGCATGTTTAATATCTAATATTTGCAATTCCATAAATCCAAAATTATTTATGCCGAATTTCATGTCAAAAATACTAGTTTCCCTGAAAAAAAAAATCAATTTATAACACATTTAAATTACGGTTATACACATACACAGTTTTATAATTAAAAGTTCAACTAAATGAAAAAAACGTGTTTATTTTTTCTTAATTCATAAATATTAAACATGTTACACATATCGAAAGATAAATTAATTTCACTACATAAACCTAAAAATTTTATTTAGTTTAAGCTTTTATTTTTGGTATTTTAAATATTATGTATTTTAAGTATTTCAAAATAGTAACATTTAAAAGACGTTTATACAAACAAGTGTTGCGTGGCAGCGTAGTCCCTGGCGGGTTGAATTGGGAATAAATGCACAGGGATGGGAAAAAGTTGCGGAGGCAGATGGAAACTACAATAGAGATGTGGCAAGCAGCATGAAGCACATGTGGTATCCATGCAGTAAATGACACGTGGCCTTTATAGTCCCATTTAGTTTTTGAGAGTATATAATCTAAAGTTACATATTCCTGGAAATTTAAATGCATTTGTCATATAGACTGGGATTGGGGCTTTTGCGGACCCTAAGCATAGTGGAAGATAAAAGATTACGAGGACACAAATATAAAGGAGATAAAAAACAATTTTATTTGAAATATATCAAAAAATAATATAGTTTGTTACATATTCCTGGGTTGAATTGGGAATAAATGCACAGGGATGGGAAAAAGTTGTAGAGGCAAATGGAAACTGCAGCGAAGATGTGGCAAGCAACATGAAGCACACATGGTATCCATGCGGTAAATGACACGTGGCCTCTACAGTCCCATTTATTTTTTGAAAGCATATAATCTAAAGTTACATATTCCTGGAAATTTAAATGCATTTGTCATATAGACTGGGATTGGGGCTTCCGCGGACCATAAGCATAGTGGAAGATAAAAAATTATGATGACACAAATATAAAAGGAGATAAAAACAATTTTATTTGAAATATATCAAAAAATAATATTGTCTGTTACATATTTTTTGAAATTTAAATGTGTTTGTCATATAGACTGGGATTGGGGCTCCCACAGACTGTAAGATAAATACGTACAATAAATAGCACTGTAGAAAGAAGAAGTGGGCGACAGTAGAGTGTAATACCTGAAAATAATAAATTGAAATGTATCGGTCTTTGGCTAGAGATTTTTATTTTAAAAAGTGGAATAATTGGGTTGATAAACAAAGCAGGATGTGATCAGTATAGGCTTACAGTGATGGTACATATGACTCATTTTTTTATTTGCTTGCTGATGTCTTTTCATTGATGTCGTCGACGGCTACTGGAATCGTGGCAACTGCCTGTTGCCTTTCATCGGCAACCTGCTTCAATTCCCTTTCGAGCCATTCTTCAATGTAGCTTCTCATTGGGGCGACGTTGATCTCATTTCGGATTTTTATGTTGAAAAGTTCATTTTCTAATTCACTGAAGTTGATAGAAAGATTACGGAGAGCCTGATCAATTTCCTCATTCTGTATTGAATAGTCGACTAGCCAGTTGTCGACGTCATCTTGACCATATTCAAGGATGCTGTAAAACTTTTCCAAAGACAACGCCTTAAAAATATCAACCTGTTTATCGAAAGCTTTCTTAGTTAAGGGCAAGGAGTTGACAATTAAGTTGCGGTCTTGGAAGTCATTGGTCCTTTTGGCTAAGTCTATTTTGGTTAGCTTTGTGAATAATTTTTCTTTCTTTGATATGGCTTGTTCACATGACTGAACAATGAGATGCAGGTTCTTCACTTTTTCTTTCCAACATGCATTTAATTGACCGATCCGATTTTTGGATGGGAGATCTTGTTGTCTTCTTCTCGTTTCTGTCATGTTGTTGACAATAGTGTGAAAAGGAAGGACTCTGTCTAAATAGAAATGTTCCTCACCTTTTAAATCTGTCTGCAAATGTTCGAGCAAATTATGTGCTCTCATTCCAAGGGAAGTCACGGTTTGTGATGTTTCCCACGCCTCAGTAATCAGTTCCATTCTTTTCTTGATATTATTCTCCACATATCCTCTACACGATGTGAGGAGGCTCGAGGATCCTTTTAACTTGGCTACAAGGGTGGCAGACATGGCTATTTCCAAAGGATTAGCAAGCAATGGCATAGGAATCAAAGCTTCTTCCAATTCCTTGACTCAGCCCTTCAGTCTAGCATTCTCGGCCTCAATGCCTCCAATGGAATCATCAAGAGCATCTTTGGTCACTATGTGAAGTCGATAGATCTGGGACGATCGCATTTTCGCAAGGTTAACCTCTGAGCGAGATTTTCCTTTCTTATTTTTTACATCCTTTTTTTCAATAATTAATTTTTTGGACTCGCTGTCAAAAACAACGTTCTAGAACACGAAGGATTCATCTTCGTCAAAATTTTTGGTATTAGATATGTCCATGGGATGACTATGCTAGATCGCGTCTTCGGGCTGATCAAGGTAGCGGAATGCGTTATCCAGATCAGGCTCAAGTTCAATGTTCTCACTCTCAATTTCGGGATGTTTCGCCTGTCCCACATTTTTTTTTCTCATCTTGTCAACTGGAAGCTTGTGAGAACTATCAATTTTAGGGTGAGGAGGGTCGTTATGTCCTCCTTCATTTGAAGAACTTTGAGTTGCTCTGTTGCTGTGGTGGGTCGTTGGAGCTATGCTCCGAGATGTCGTACTTTTGGGAGTGTTATCCGGCGATTGAATACTCTTCTCACCGGGGCCTTATCCTTGTTACTTGTACAATTGAGTGGTGCTTTGCAGTGTGTCTAGGTCACCGACATCAGAAACAAGAGCGTTGTCGTCGGTGTCTCCATTTTCGAGCAGGTGTTTTTTGAAAAAAGAATTGTCAAACCCAAGTGTATGAAAATGTTGTAAAAAAAATTTATTGGGGTCGAACCCTCTTAGGCTTTAAGCATATCTTATTTTCAAGTTGCTAAAATGGGCTGCGATTTCGTCAATTTTGTTGACGTTTTTCAACACGAAGTCCCCAACTTTCCAAGGCAGAGGAATGGATTGTTTTTTTCTCTTATCTTGGAATAGATGCAACCAGTAGTTGTATTGCCTTGCTACTTCTGTAACAAACATTTTGTTCGTAATGTGACATGGAAGGAGAGTAGGTTTTTCCCTGGAGCCAAAAATCCTTATCACAATGTGATTATCCATATGCTAAAGTGCCCCCTTCCTGTCCAAAAACCTGGTTGTCTGGTTAGATATGCGGGGAGCATCTTCTCCTAATAAAAAAACTTTGAAAACAGACACAAAGACATTAAAAACCTCATAAAAATAGTGGGAGGCCTTGTGATTTCATAAGGCTTGGTACCAGAATGTTACTGGGTCAAATTCCCAGTTGACCTTCTTAGAGAGAGACAGTTTTGGAATTTGGAATCAATGTGTTATCGCAAAAACCAAGTAAGATGACATATAAAATTTCTTCTCCTTTTTGAATCTTGACAATTGGGAACATATTTCATGGGAAATTAGCTTGCCCCAATAAAAAATGGCTTGTTCATTGATTCTAAAATACAGAATATAAAGAGTCATCCGGGAAATAGTTGTTGTGGACTCCTGTCCTGTTATTCTTGTAAACAACCATACAATTTCCCAGTATGGATTTCTAAATGAACTAACTTCAAGCTTGTGATATCTTCGGGAACTACCATCGAGTCTTCCAAGAACTGGGGCAAGAGGTCCAACCCGTTATTATGATTTCTTAGGAACTGCTTACAATCATCTCCTTTGAACGTCAATGTTGGCTCCGACAATCGCAACATCTGGTAGAAGACCTGAGGTGAAAAAGAAACAGAAGAGCGGTCCTGCAGCGGAATAATTCTTTGGTCTGAAATAAATTTATTGGCACACCAAGAGACCATCTCCTTACAGTCAAAAACTTCAGGGACATAGCCTGCCCAAGCAATCCCATAGGTCCAAGTTACTTTGTTCTGGGTGGCAGGGGATGAGTAATAAGAATATGCCCTGGACCACTGGAAGTTCTGGTCCTCACGCCTGAAGATGTTCATTGTATCTCCATAGAATTGTTTTCGAGTTGATGCCATAGGTTTATGAGAACGTTCATTTGCTCCAAATGATGGTTGAAATGAACAGTTGGAGGCGATAATGTATCTCTCTGCAAATGTTGGTTCAATGCTTATTAATGGGAAAGCTCCTCAAGCCTTTCGCTCATTAATGACAATCTCTACGTGTGTTGCATGATCAGATGTTAGCAGTAAATCTTACTTATTCAATATTTATAAGTGCGAAGGTGGCGGGTACGATGAAGAGCAATTAAGGATTGGAGGTTTTGTGAACATGCCAACTCGACGATGTGCGAACGACATTTCATGATTTTGAAATCAACACTCAGAAGGCATAATATAACCCTCTGCAAATATTGGTTTAATGCGTATTAATATGAGATATCCTTGAGCCTTTCACCCATCAATGACAATCTATACGGTTCCTGCATGATGAGTTGTTAGAATTAAAGGTCACTAATTGCATATTTAGAAACAAGATGTATATATATATATATAAACGTTTTTTTTATTATAGACAAATGTGAAGGTCACGGAGACGAGGAGGAGCAAGGAAAGAATGGCAAGGTCTGAAAAGTGGTCAAATGGGATTCAAAATAGGGTTATGGAGGATACTCAGGAGAGGTGAGTGTCCAATAGTCAAATTCTATGTATCATATTTTTTTATTGCAAAACATGTAAAACAGAAGAGAGCATGATGGTGCAGTTCAACGGCCGGTTTGTATATTTGCAGAATTCCGGGAAAGTGGCTAGGTATGGAATAGGGAAATGGTCGGTCAGACTCATTTTCGGAATTGAGGATTGAAGATTTCATGAACAGACCAACCGGACGACATGGAAATGACTTTCCATGATGTTTGAAATTAACACTCGAAAGGGATAATATAACCATCCAGAAATTTTGGTTTTATGCGTATTAATGGGAGATCTCCTCAAATCTTGGTTTAGCATTAACACTTGCTAATTGCATACTTAGAAATAAGATCTTGTATATACTTGCTAATTGCTAAATGCAAAGGGTGCGGGCACATGAAATAACGATTACTAATTGGATATTTCTTGAACCCACCAACCCGACGATGCGCGAAAGATAATCGAAGAAATGGTGAAGTATGGAAAGCGGATGGACGGGCTTCAAAATGGGGTGACAATAGTTTCATAGGAGACGTGAGGACCCGATGGTCAAATTGTATGTCTCGGAAGTTTTTAGTGCAAAATGTGTACCATAGAATAGGGCATGATAGGTAGATTGTAATACAGAAGACAGTATGATGTGAGTCCGGTTGTAAATTTGTATATCATGGAAGTCAACGTACTGTTTGTAGGTCACAGAACAATAAAAGTACAATCTAGAGCCCACCTACCCGAGAATCTACGGTGAGAGAAGTGGGTAGGCATGGAATAGGGATGCGGTCAGTCAGAGTCGAGATATAAAAGCATGAGTGTAAATGTGAACCCGCAAGTCCGCCAACCTGCGCAGCTAGACATTTTCGGAAAAATGACTAAGTGATGAGAAAGATAAAGTACATGGAAAAGAGAAACAAGAATTTGGTTAAGTATAGAAGACAGATAAGAAGGGATAATATATTCACATCTGTAATAGAATATACATTTTCTTGCAAGATCTTTTCTGCATGTTTCTGGAGAAGTTGTATACTTATTGCATATACTTGGAAATAAGTATGAAGGCGGCGGGCACAGAAAACAACGACAAGGAATTGGAAATTGTCTAAACCCGCCAACCCGATGATTTGCGAAAGAGATTGCAAGAAATGGTCGTGGAAAGCGGTCAGACGAGCTTCTAAAGAGGCTGACAAGGGTTCCCAAGGAGACATGAGGGTCCGATGGTCAAATTGTATTGATCAAAACTTTTGAGTGCAAATTGTGTAACACAAAAGAGGGGCGGATGTAAGAGTCGTGAACCCGCAAGTCCGCCAACCCACACAACTAGACATTTTCGAAAAAATGACTAAGTGACGAGAAAGATAAAGTACATGGAAAATAGAAATGGGAATTTGGTTAAGTATAGAAGACGGAAAATAAGGGCTAATATATTCACATCTGTAATAGATATTCCATTTTCTGGAAAGATCTTTTCTACATGTTTCTGGAGAATTTATATACTTATTGCATATACTTGGAAAGAAGTGCGAAGGTGGCGGGCACATAAAACAACGACTAGGAATTAGAATTTGTCTGAACTCGCCAATCCGACAATCCATGAAAGAGCTTGCAAGAAATGGTCGTGGAAAGTAGTCGGACGGGCTTCAAAAGAAGCTGACAAGGGTTATCGAGGAGACATGAGGGCTCAACGGTCAAATTGTATTGATTGGAACTTTTGAGTGCATACTGTGTAACACGAACTAGGGGTTGATGTAGGAGTCGTGAACCCGCAAGTCCGCCAACCCGCACAGCTAGACATTTTCGGAAAAAAGACTAAGTGACGAGAAAGATAAAGTATAGGGAAAAGAGAAACGAGAATTTGGTTAAGTATAGAAGACGAAAAAGAAGGGCTAATATATTCACATATGTAATAGATATTCCATTTCCTGGCAAGATATTTCTTGCATGTTTATGGAGTAGCTATATACTTATTGCATATACTTGGAAATAAGTGCAAAGGTGGTGGGCACAGAAAACAATGACTAGGAATTGGAAATTGTCTGAACCCGCCAGCCCGACGATCCACGAAAGAGATTGCAAGAAATGGACGTGGAAAGCGGTGGGATGGGCTTCAAAATAGATTGACAAGGGTTTCGGAGGATACATGATGGCCGAACAGACAAATTGTATTGATCGAAACTTTTGAGTGCATACTGTGTAACACAAAAGAGGGCTGATGTAGGATTCCAGAAGTCAATTTGTATATCATGGAAGCGTGGGGGATGTTTACAGGTCAAGGAACACTGGAAGTGTAGTCCGCCTGTCTGGGAATATGCAAGCGAAAAAATTTGGGTAGGTATGGAATTGGAGGTGCAAAAGAGATTCCAAGAAATGGCGAAATATGGAAAGTGGACTCAGGGGATTCAAAACAGGGTGAAAATAGTTCCCCGTGAGACGTGAGGACCCGAAGGTCAAATTGCAGGTCTCAAAACTTTCATGTGCAAATTGTGTATCACGGAAGAGGGTATGATGTGGGAGTGTGGAAGTAAATTTGTATATCACAAAGGTTTGGGTGTTGTTTGCATGCCACGAAACAATGGAAGTGCAATATAGAGCCCACCTTCCCAAGAATTCGCGATCTGAAAAGTGTCTAGGCATCGAATGGCTAGTGGTTGGTCGCAGTCGCAATATAAAGGCATGAGCACAAATGTGAACATGTGAGTCAGTCAATGCGCACATTGAGACATTTTCGGAAAAATGACAAAGTAACGAGAAAGAGAGAGTAGAGGGGAAAAAGAAATGACAAATTGGTCCAGTATAGTAGAGGGAAAAGAAGGCCTAATATATTCAAATCTGTCGTAGATATTCCATTTCATGTTGGAAAGAAATATGAAGGTAGTGGGCATAGGAAACAACAACTAGAAATTTGAAATTTTTTGAATCCGCGAACTCGGCGATCCGCGAAAGAGATGTCAAGAAATGGCCAAGTGTGGAAAGCGGTTGGACGGGCTTCAAAATAAGGTGATGGGTTCCCGGGGAGACGTAGGGCCCCGACTGTCAAATTGTATATATCGGAACATTCCAATGCAAAATGTGTAACACAGAAGAGGGGATGATGTGGGAGTTCAAAAGTAAATCTGCATATCGCAGAAGCTAGAGTGTTGATTGCAGTTCACGGAACAATGGAAAGTGAAATTTAGACAAAGGGGAAGCGCTCGGTCGAAACGCGTGAATCCACCAACCCACACAACAAGACATTTTCGGAAAAAATGACTAAGTAACAAGAAAGACAAACTACAGGGGATCAAAGAGTGGGAAAATAGAAAGGCGGAGGGCAATTTTCGTAAGTGAGAATTGGTTTCAAACAAGCCCCATTGTTGCAGATTTTCTAGTAATTGTCAGCGAATTCTTTGTTGAAGATTATATTTTATTGCAACTTGTGGGAGTAAGTGTGTTCTTGATACATTCTTCCATGACTGTAACATATTAACTTAAGTATCAAACTTCTTGCATTATGGGTTGTTAACATTAAAGATTAATAATTGCATGTCTAGAAACAAGAATGGTGATCTTGCTGCAATATTGTGATTTGGTATTGCTATGTTCTATCTGCATTACGAATAGAATTGAACGTTGGTTTGAAACTGTCTGAAATTCATTTTTTGTTTCCATAAAATCCCGATGGATCGACACAATGCATTATCATATAATTGTTATATGCTCCATTTTAGAACAAATTACCTAAGCAAACACAATATAGAAGAACTACGAGACTACCGAATCGTGCCAACGAGAAGAGGTGTTAAATCCATAAAAGAAGCAACAACCAAGAATCCAAGGCAAATTTTTTAATAGTAAATCCATTAAAAAAAAGAAAGAATATTGAGCACTGTATATCTATCCTTAGAAATTGGACCGAGTTCTTTGGGCCAAAACATTGAACATATCTGCCATAAACATAGGCACAGGATCTACAACATGCAGGAACCATCGAGATGCTCTTCAACATGAATACAAAATTGATTACCATGCTTTTTTTTTTAGGAAATCCTTGCAGTCTTCTCCTCGATGGATCAATGTTCGGTGCCTCGATCTCAATATTTTGCTGAAGACTTGAGCCGACAAAGAAACAGGAGAGTGAGTTTGCAATGGAATAAATCCTTGGCTTGAAGCAGATGAACAATAGTCCTGTGGTAAAATTGATAGTTCTCATAAGCTTCCCGTGAGGAAGAAGACGAAAAACGTTGCAGGGCAAACATAATAGCCCTTAACTGAAAGTTAGGACACACCAAGAAACCGCCGCCTCATAGTCAAAAACTTCAGGGACACAAGTTGCACACGCAATTCCAGAGGCCTAAATTAGTCCATTCTGCACAGAAGGAGATGACTAGTAGGAATATGCCTTGAACCAGTGGCAGTTCTGGTCCTCATTCCCTAAGATGTTAATTGTATATCCAGAGAACAAGATAGTGGTCCCGCAATTGAATAATTTTTTGGCTTGAAATATATCTCTGCGAGAATCAACAGATCATTTCCTTACAGTGAAAGACTTCCACCTAGAATGAACTAATTTGGACCTCTGGAATTCCTACTTTCGAGCTGCATTGCGACTATTGCGTTCATTGTCAGTTTCTTTCTTGAAACTCCTTTTTTTGGTGTTGTCAAGACCTCCATCACCGAGCCGAGAAGTACCCCCTGTTATGGTTGATTTCAATTTGGGCATGGGAGTGGGAACAATCTCTGCATTGCCATGATCCATTTCCGTATGATCGTCCATTAGATCATCTTATTCCGGATCAAAATCCATCGCATCAACCTCTGCGCCAGCCATCAATGAAAGTGGGAAGGTTGTTTGAGCAGGCAGGGTTGCCTTGGAATTATTTGGCTTGAAATATATCTCTCGGTGCACCAACGAAACATCTCCTTTTTTGCTCCTGGGCGGAGGGATATGAGTAGTAAGAATATGCCCTAGAATACTGGAACCTTTGGCCATCATGCCCGAAGGTGTTTTCTGTATCTGGACAGAAATGCTGCCATAAGTTAACAAGAATTTCCGTTTTCTCTAGATGATGTTTGAAATGAAAATTGGGGAGGGATAATATAACCCTCCACAAATCTTAGTTTAATGTGTATCAATGGAAGATCTCCTCGAGCCTTTCGCTGATCAATGACAATCTCCAGGGTTCATCCGTAATGAGTTGTAACCATTAAAGCTTACTAATTGCATGTTTAGAAAAAAAATGCGAAGGTGGCGGTGACGACGAAGAGAGATTAAGAATTAGATATTTCTTAAAGGCGCCAACCGGTCGACGCACGAAAGAGATTGCATCATGTTTGAAATGAATACTTGGAAAGGATAGCACTCTTCTCTGCAAATCTTCGTTTAATTCGTATTAATGACAAATCTTCTCCGGCCTTCCGGACATTAATGACAATCTTAATGGTTCTTGCACGATGAACTACTAGCATTAAATCTTAATAATTGCATATCCAGAAAGAAGTACAAAGGTAGCGGGGATGGTGAAGAGCAACTAAGCATTGTATATTTCGTCCACCCGTCAACCCGCGAAACAGATTCCAAGAAACACCCAAGTATGGAAAGCGGTCGGGTGGGTTTCAAAAAAAGGGTCACAAGATATACCCATGAGATGTGGGGGGCCGATGGTCAAATTGTATGTCACAATGACAGATTTCGGCCATCAATTTGTACATCGCGAAATTTAGGGTGTTGTTTGTACGTAGGGGAACAGTGGAAGCGCAATGTCGAGCAAGCAATTTGTATATTGTGGAACTTCGTGTGTTGTATATAAAAGCAGGAGACAATCAGAAGACGAACACAATCAGAAAAAAGAACCAAGTAAATAGAAAGCGAAAGCAAATGAGATAAATGGGAATTTATTTGCTAATTTGTAGATCGTGGAAGTTCGGGTGTTGTTTGCAGGCGGCGGAACAATGGAAATGCAATGTTGAACCCGCCTATCCGGGAACCCGCGATTCAAATTTTTTTTTCAATATGAAACATGGAAGCGGTCGGTCGGGTTGGTGATATAAAAGTAACAATGGAAATCTGAAGACGTGAATCCACCAACTCTCGTTGGGTGCTATATATAAAAGCATAAGACATTTGAAAAAAAGATACATTCAGAAAGAGGACTAAGTAAACGGAAAGAGAAAGCAAATGAGATGAAGGCAAATTTGTTTGCTAATTTGTAGATCGCGGAAGTTTGGGTGTTGTTTGCAGCCAGTGCAACAATGGAAACGCAATGTTGAACCCACCTATCTGGGAACCCACGATTCAAAAAGTTTGTTCAATATGAAATGGGGAAGTGGTCGGTCAGGATGGTGATATAAAAGTAACAATGGAAATCTTAAGACGTGAATTTGCCAATTCCCGCACCTAGACATTTTTCGAAAAAATGAGTAAGTAACCAGAAAGGGAAAGCAGAGGGAAAAAAGAAGGGGGATGACAATTTTCGAAAGTGGGAATTGGTGTAAGAAACCCCCATTGATGGTTTTAACAGTAACTATGAAGTGCATTAAACATGTGAACATGTTCTTCAATCAAGGAATAGATACAACGAGCCATGTTTATAGTTTCCTGGATCTGCTTGTATAAGAGAAGCCTCGAAAAGCTACAAGAAAATCATTTTTGGGATGTCTAAGTAAAGTTATTGTACTACCGGCTTCACCGCAAGTATAACAACGACAAATTTGAATTTTAATGTCCTCTCGTTGATATGATAGTTCCATTGGAATTCACACAATATATAATCTTTTATTTCAAATTATTCCAGGAGATTAATTTTGCTAAGTTCATTGATCAAGGAGAAGTGATAAAACGAGCCACATACCACATTTGCGTCACAGAGCTTATATTAAAGGGCAAAGCATGTCCTCTATAGTCTTTAAGGTCATAGAAAAACTGCAAAGATCCTGAATGTATTATTAATTTTCCAAAACGAAGCAGACAACTAAGAAGCAAGTAAACACCAAATGTATTGAAAATTGAGGCAGAAGGCAATGCATGAACACAAAAGGCCTCAAGCAAGATCCCACAAGGTTCCATAGAGCAGTATGCATCGAACTTTGCATCAAACAATTTGATATATAAAAAAAACACATCATGGCATTGGTTTTCTCTTACATCTGGTATATGTTCCCACGAGAAAATAACCGGGGGCATGCGATATGAACAAAAGTCTGCCAAGCACAAGACAACACAAAACTAGTGGAGCTTCGCCACTGTACGCCAGCTATAACTAGACCTCAAAATGGGGAACATGAAAGTTGTCGATTACTATTTTATCATTAAGCAAGATCACTATGGACATTTTCTTCTGCTAGTGCCATGGTCTATCACCACTAGTTTTAAGAATGCCAAATTTCCAATATTATTGGAAATTCCTTATGATTCTACCTAGATGAGCATGCTATTTCGACGGTTCAAAGGATGGGCCTGAGTTATTTATAGTTGGATACTTTTTATGGGGTTTGCTCTCATGCTTCCCATTTCCGGACTGAACAATCTTATGCGCGTGCAATCTCTATAGCGAGATCTAAAAATCTCAAACTCATGCTTCAATCCATGGTGAGTACTTTTTTTTTTAAATTAGGGCATCGAGAAAAAAATGCAGATACCATACGATAAATGTATAGTTGGAGACAATTTTTTTATTTTATTCAGGCACCCCCAAAAAAATTCAGAAATCTTTCCATGGCTATATAGTTGGAAAACAATTGTCCAACTTGAGCACCCAAAAAAAAACGTGCAGTCCCCTCCATCAATGCCACAACCAACCACAATTTTTTTTTTATTTGCACACCGAACAAATATGCAATGGTTAAGAACATGTGTTTCCTCTTAAGAGGTCACAGGTTCAAATCCAGAGGGGGGTAGGGTATGTATACCTTCGTAGACTTTACCAGTCAAATCGTTGGGCGAAGGGGGGTCCCTTGTCCCACAAACAAGGGGGTCTCATACACCAATTTGGTGTGCTGGCTTGGCCGTGACCTTAAAAATAGATTATTATTATTATTAATTGGAGATGAAAAACAACATCAAAATAACAACATGGATTGCATTTGTAATTAGATTCTCCTTGTTATTTCAAGTACACAAGAAGAGACAAAATCTTTGGAAAGAGATTTTTACAGCTATAGATGTAAACTTTGAAGAACTCTAGTCCGACGAACATTCATCTGGGTACACATGGGATATTTTCGTTTCCTGCCAAAGCTTGATTTTTTTTTTCTCATCCGATATGCAATATTGCATTGTCCTCATTTAATATAAATTTGCTAGTATCCGAAAGTCGCGCAACATGTAGACATTGTTTGCCTTTTTCTGTAAGTATGCTTCATATGACAATTCTGCTAACCCAGGAAGCACATCTTGTAATAGAGGTTGTCTTAGTGTACAATGCACAGTTGTGTTGCCCACGGTTCGAATGACATCATTGAGGCAATGCCCATATATGTATAGACATTTTTCACTGCATCGCAGACAATCAATTGTATCATCACTTATCAAAGTAGAAGCAGAAGCAGGAGAGTTTCATTTTGCACATACGGGTTGAAAGGGAGTCGAGTAAGCATTAGCTGCCCAAAACACCTTCAACCTAGAAACGTGAGCATAACAATTAATATATTGAACAATATAATATACCACTGCACCAAAATAAAATAAAAAACCATAGAAATTTGGTGAGGATTTTTGTATGAGCAAAGTGAGGATGAATCTGTAGATGTATATGCACAACAGTTGTAGAGCTAGTTAGTTTCTTGAGATCATGTACTATGTCTGCTCGCAATTCTATTACAAATGTTGCTTGGGTTGTGCGAAAGATCTTTTCTTTAACATCCCTTTTCTTTGTTATATTTTTGAAGAGCATAAGTGAAAATTTCCCTTTATGAAATTGTTGTTCCATTGACGAAAACCAATTTGAGTAGGTATCGAACAATTGCAGCTACAACATGGAACAATGCAATATTTGTGTAACTTAACCAAGAAACATGGACATGTGAAAGTAAAGCACAAAAAATGGTTATGGAAAACAGTACCATCACCTTGTCGATGTTTGACTCTCCATATTTTATTTGGATAATGTGTTGCAAGCCAAGTTTTCTTGCCATTGTAGCAGCTGCACCAATGGTCCTGGTTGGGTAAATGTCATTGCAATGTGCAAGTTGGCTGATAGTTGCGTCTGGGATGAAACGATATTTTGAACAAATAGCGGGAATTTTTTCCACAATACTTGTTTTGTTGAGCGAAATAATCCAATCACAATCACCACGGTCATATACTATTTTGGGCAATATATTAAAATTTGTAATGGATATCCCATTACATAGAAATATCTTTTCTACATGCTTTTGGACAAGTTGTGTAGGAATAGTCAGCGTGACTGTCATCAGGGCCTCCTTGTCTGTCATGCCAGCACGCATAATGGATCTAGTTTTGTTTTCCTTGTCTAAGTAGGCGTTATAGACGACCATTATGTCCCCGATGAACACTTGTCCATTTCGGCGGTTGTTCAAGCCCTCTATTGATAGTATTTTGGGTGTCACAAGTTTAGACCTGGTGACAATTTTCGAACAGGAAAAGTAATGTGAATGGTAGTATGCATTATTTTTTTGTTTTCTTTTTTCCCTGGCATAAATGTACAAGTAGATGCACAACTTGGATGAACTATGGAGCCAAAGTTTTGCAACCAGACCTCTTGGTCTGCGAAACCTACTCTATGTTTGGTGCATGGTTTGTACTTGTTGATACTTCCTGTGAACTGCAAAGTATGTGTTGCAGATGACATCAACATATTCACCATGCCATAGATGAATAAATAGCTGAGGATATTTGTTTGGTAAACATACTAGGAACATCATGTATGCATCTTTACCTTTGGCCTTGTTTGTCTGTTGATGTTTGGGATGACTGAATGCTCATGGCCATGTCATTAGTCCAACTTTTTCTGATGCAAGCATGTGTAGATGAACATCAGAAGGACTAAACAATCATATGCATTGTGTCATATACCCACTATAACGTAGTAAAATTTTTCGTTTTTCCTCAAGGGACAGAATTCCCGAAGTCCTACGGGGGTGTAGTGCATGCTAGTTCTTCCCTGTTCACATCCCTGTGATCGTGGGTTAGGACCATGGGCCAACCAAACCAGGCGCCTTTCACCTCTCATGATCTCGCGAATTAGGGGTCAAAGACCCTCAAATTTTCTTCACCATTCACCGCTACCCGAGATAACGAGAAGGGTATAGCTTCCTTCCGTCAGCGTCCTCTACGCATGACCGTCGGCTAGGCTAAACTCTAGCTCCTCTTCCTTATTCATCGCTTCGTGAGTTCAATGGTTGAACTCTCAATCCTACCTTATGCGATCCTTCGAGACTTGAAAGTCAGCGAAGGTTGACCTTCCCTTCGTACTGCTCACAACTCGCCCTTTCGCGAGTTGTAGCGTTGAACCTTGGTGCCTTCCCTTCACGAATCCTCGAGAAGTGATATTTAATCTTCCCTCTCGCGTTCTCGCTACTCGCGACTTGGAGCATCCAACCTTTGGGCTCCTATCTCGTGAACCTCCGAGCTCACGAGATCCTTGGATCTCTACCACCTGTCCTCCTCGGATGGACGGCTCTGATCCTCTCGTGGCTTCACCATTCGCGACTTGGAGCATCCAAACTTTGGGCTCCTATCTCGCGAACCTCCGAGCTCAAGAGATCCTTGGATCTCTGCGACCTGTCCTCCTCGGATGGATGACTCTGATCCTCTCGTGACTTTTCCATTCGCGACTTGGAGCATCCAACTTTTGGACTCCTACGTCGTGAACCTCCGAGTTCACGAGATCCCTGGATCTCTGCCACATGTATCCTCAAACAGACGGTCTCGATTCCTCCGGGATTTCGAGACTTTCTATGTCCTGGTTCTTTCAACCTCAGAAATCTTGATTTGCCGACTCTCTTCAGATCTCCGCCACGTATCTCACCCTGATGGACAGTTTAGATCCGGTCTCTCTATTTCGAGACTTATAGCGTCCTAATTCTCACGACCTCGAGAACTTCGATTTCCCGATGTTGGATATCCCGGCTCTCTACGAATTTTTGACACCTGTCTCTTAAAACGGACGGCTCAGATTTTACTGGGGTTTTCTCTTTGGACTTTCCCGATCTCCTGTCCACGGGAAGGATGATATCCCGACTATTGATGACAACCCTTGGACAGTTCTGGTCCGATCTGATGGCTGACGGTAATTGGACCAAGATCTAACGGTCTAGATCCGTCCTCCCTACACACACTCCAGAGACTAAACTTTGAGCATCTTAACATGATCCAACGGCCGACGGGATTTCTAAATGAGATCCAACGGCTCAGATTGTCCCACCTTGTGCATTCTTCCACTACTTCGTGGATGTGGAAAGATCATCGGTTCAAATGTTCTCATGGACATTAGGGAACCTACGATCCCGATTTCCTCGCTATTCACGACGATAGGGGGAAAAGGAGTAAGGGGTATAATATTCCTACTACTTCCGCCAATCTGATGGTCATGAATTACCATGATTCCTCCGACAGGATTTCGTCCGTCGATTTGTTACTTATCCCTATGCTGCTACCTCGAAATCTTAAGAGGGTTATTCCTCTTCGTACAAGGTTATTAAGACTTGCGTGTTCAAGTCCTTTTATTTTTTGGGTTCTTGGTGAACCTTTCTAAGAAGGAAATCTCTGTGAAGAGATCCAATCCAGGACATTCTTGGAAACAGACAAAGGGAAACAAACTCCCGAGGATGGACTGGAAGTCTGACTCAGTTCAGCTCATGCATAATCAAACCCCTTTATCAACATAAGTCATGCATGGTTTCCTCTATTATAAGCATATATCTATTCATTCTTATCAAATACTGCACAGACATTCTAACACTGAAATCATTCACAATTTCACAGTCTTATGAGCATGTATATACATATGTCAGTCTATGAATTTCAAGAGGCAATATATATAAAACACTTATCAGAAATGACACCCGAAGTATGAGCAACTGCTGAGAGGGGTGCTCGTTTCCACCCAACCGTAGGCTCAGCGACTCCCAATGGATTTACCACTAGCCACCTCTGAGCTGAGACCACGATGCTCTGAGACTGTGTCTCCCTGTCTGCCAGTGACCAGGAACAAAGGTTGCAATCCTCCCTCTCTGTTATCACTCGCTCTGCATAAAAAATGCCAGAGTTCCCCTCGCGTCTGCCTTTTCAATCGTCTCTGCCATACGCCTTATCCTCTCACGAGGTTGCATGTGGCACGATTACCCTCACGCCGATCAGGCCTGACGACTCTACGGATGGGCGGTTCACCATCCCATCCCTCATCAAGCCATCCGCCTACCAGCCTGCGAGGCAT
>JZKD02S1978821.1:172125-185807 GCA_000966675.3 Picea glauca
TCTGGCATTGGTCCTTTACCTCTAGGGTGGACCTTTCTAGATGTGCTTCTCTCAGTGTGGCCACTGACACGACCACGATTCTGCATCTCAGGTTCATGCTGCATTTGTCGTTGTAGGTCGGATAAGCTCTGCAGTAAAACTGCATTAATTTCGGTTTGCTTTTCTTGTTCTTTCATCATCCTTTCATTATCGGCCTTACAGCTTTGCAATTCGACCATGAGACTCCTCACAGTCTCAGCTAGGCCTGGAGGGGTTCCCATTGCTCTTCTTTCATCAGACTCTTCATCTCTGTTGTGGGAGCCTTCTCCCACCTCTTGGTGAGTCACCATTCTCTGCGTTTGTAGATTCCCGCGGTTGATCGTCCGCTTGAGTGAAAATACAAACGTTGGCTGTTAGTCGAGAGTTAAATTCATTTTTATAAATTACGCATAAATTCATAACTTCTTTCAATTGCATACACAGTCGAGTTCTCATTTTCCAAGTTTTTAAATCTTGGACAAGAGAGTTAAGTCAGGGGATTACTCCTCATAGGAGTGCTTCGAACAAAGTTTATCCGTGACTCATGCATGAGCCCAATCAAGCCGAGTGTTGTAACCATGCTCTGATACCAATTTGTCATATACCCACTATAACGTAGTAAAATTTTCATTTTTCCTCAAGGGACAGAATTCCCGAAGTCCTACAGGGGTGTAGTGCATGCTAGTTCTTCCCTGTTCACCTCCCTATGATCGTGGGTTAGGACCACAGGCCAACCAAACCAGGTGCCTTTCACCTCTCGCGATCTCGCGAATCGGGAGTCAAAGACCCTCAAATTTTCTTCACCATTCACCGATACCCGAGATCACGAGAAGGGTATAGCTTCCTTCCGTCAGCGTCCTCTGCGCATGACCACCGACTAGGCTAAACTATAGCTCCTCTTTACTATTCGCCGCTTCATGAGTTCAATGGTTTAACTCTCTATCCTACCTTATGCAATCCTCCGAGACTTGAAAGTCAGCGAAGGTTGACCTTCCCTTCGTACTGCTCGCAACTCGCCCTTTCACGAGTTGTAGCTTCGAACCTTGGCACCTTCCCTTCACGAATCCTCGAGAAGCGATATTTAATCTTCCCTCTCGCGTTCTCGCTACTCACGACTTGGAGCATCCAACCTTTGGGCTCCTATCTCGCGAACCTCCGAGCTCACGAGATCCCTAGATCTCTGCCACCTGTCCTCCTCGGATGGACGACTCTGATCCTCTCGTGGCTTTGCCATTCACGACTTGGAGCATCCAACCTTTGGGCTCCTATCTCGTGAACCTCCGAGCTCACGAGATCCTTGGATCTCTGCCACCTTTCCTCCTCGAATGGACGACGCTGATCCTCTCGTGGCTTCGCCATTCGTGACTTGGAGCATCCAACTTTTGGACTCCTACCTCATGAACCTCCGAGTTCACGAGATCCCTGGATCTCTGCCACCTGTATCCTCAAACGGACGGTCTCGATTCCTCCGGGATTTCGAGACTTTCTATGTCCTGGTTCTTTCGACCTCATAAATCTCAATTTTTCGACTCTCTTCAGATCTCCGCCACGTATCTCACCCTGATGGACGATTCAGATCTGGTCTTGCTATTTCGAGACTTATAGTGTCCTAATTCTCACGACCTCGGGAACTTCGATTTCCCGATGTCGGATATCCCGACTCTATATGGATTTTTGACACCTGTCTCTTAAAACAGATGGCTCAGATTTTACTGGGGTTTTCCCTTTGGACTTCCTCGATCTCTTTTCCACAAGAAGGACGATATCCCGACTCTCGATGGCAACCCTCGGACAGTTCCAGTCCGATCCGACGGCTGACGGGTAATTGGACCAAGATCTAACGGTCTAGATCCGTCCTCCCTACACACACTCCAGAGACTAAAATCCAAGCATCTTAACCCGATCCAACGACCGATGGGATTTCTAAATGAGATCCAACGGCTCAGATTGTCCCACCTTGTGCATTCTTCCACTACTTCGTGGATGTGGAAAGATCATCGGTTCAAATGTTCTCATGGACATTGGGGAACCTACGATCCCAATTTCCTCGCTATTCACGGCGATAGGGGGAAAAGGAGTAAGGGGTATAACATTCCTACTACTTCCGCCAATATGATGGCCATGAATGACCATGATTCCTCCGACAGGATTTTGTCCGTCGATTTGTTACTTATCCCTATGTTGCTACCTCAAAATCTTAAGAGGGTTATTCCTCTTCGTACATGGTTATAAAGATTTGCGCGTTCAAGTCCTTTTATTTTCTGGGTTCTTGGTGAACCTTTCTAAGAAGGAAATCTATGTGAAGAGATCCAATCCAGGACATTCCTGGAAATAGACAAAGGGAAACAAACTCCCGAGGATGGACTGGAAGTCTGACTCAGTTCAGCTCATGCATAATCAAACCCCTTTATCAACATAAGTCATGCATGGTTTCCTTTATTATAAGCATATATCTATTCATTCTTATCAAATACTGCACAGACATTCTAACACTGAAATCATTCACAATTTCACAGTCCTATGAGCATGTATATACATATGTCAGTCTATGAATTTCAAGAGGCAATATATATAAAACACTTATCAGAAATGACACCCGAAGTATGAGCAACTGCTGAGAGGGTTGCTCATTTCCACCCAACCATAGGCTCAGCGACTCCCAACGTATTTACCACTAGCCACCCCCGAGCTGAGACCATGATGCTCTGAGACTGCGTCTCCCTGTCTGCCAGTGACCAGGAGCGAAGGTTGCAATCCTCCCTCTCTGCTATCACTCACTCTGCATAAAAACTGCCAGAGTTCCCCTCGCGTTTGCCTTTTCAATCGTCTCTGCCATACGACTTATCCTCTCGCGAGGTTGCATGTGGCATGATTACCCTCATGCCGACCAGGCCTGACGGCTCTACGGATGGGCGGTTCACCATCCCATCCCTCATCAAGCCATCCACCTACCAGCCTGCGAGGCATTGAATTTCAGGGCCAGCGAGCCGCTTTTGGTTCCCCGGGCCACTGGAGTCCAAATACGGTATTTAATTCTCGGTGGAAGTTAACGCTACCTTTTCAGGTGCCTTCCACCGCCATCGTGGTCTCTTTTTTTTTTTTCTGCACATCCCCTCATCAGCAGTCCTGCAATAAATTCAGAATGTTATTCACATTCATTGACCTCTTCCTCAAGGTCCATTTACATCACATATTCACATTTATGAGTTTGCCATAGTTCTTAGCCAGTCTAGTTATATTTACAAGTTGGGGGAAATAGGGTGTTACACATTGTATATTGTCCATAATTGTTCTTAATATCACATGCAAGGTCGAAGCAGATGGAATACAAAATTGGGTGTCAAGGGATAATCGAGATACATGAGGACCCGAGGATCAAATTGTATGCCTCAGATTTTTTGACTGAAAAAATGTATAATAGTAAATAGGGTGTGATGGTGGGGCACAATGGCCAATCTGTATATCGTGGAACCTCGGAAGCCAGAGGCGCAACCTTGAACCCGCCATCCCGACACACGCAATCAACAAAGTGGGTAAGTATGGAATAAGTGATGCAGGAGCATCTCTCCATGCCAGCCATGCGCCAGCCAGCCAACCCACATCAACGCACGCATTCAGTGAGGAGAAGAGGTGCTAGCCCTCTCACATTTTAAAATTTGAATGTAAATGTAATTAAATGCATGTAAGGCCGTTGAGCCATGAAGCCACGCCTTTGCACAGGCAAAGCTGTAGATAACCTTTAATGGTTGTAAGGTTGCAATCTAGATCCAATCTGTACTAGACAACCCATTCAATGTAAAGTTAATGAAAATTGAATAGGATAGGTAGCTTGGAGGGAAGAGCTCGAAGAGCCCCCTCATGTAAAAGATGTTTTTGGTCTTGTTTTGGAATTAGTCTTAGAGAGCATAGAGAATCTGAGAGATAGAGAGAGATAGAGAGAGAGAGGGAGCTGAGACTTTGTTACAGTCCACGCTCGGAACACCTTTGTAAAGGAGGCATTTGATTAATACAAATAGAAGCAGTTTTTTCTGCATATTACTGTGTTGTGTGAATGTCTATGTGTGTTCTTTATATGCTGTAGATGTATGGATAGGTATGCATTTGCATAAGTTGTTTGATTTCAGGGTTGGAGATCTTTGAGGCTTCATACCAGGAGGGTGTGACAGGACATTGCGGGTTCTGATAGCCATTGCTTAGAGAGCACTTCCAGTTCTGCGGAATTTGGACAAAGACGTGCCAGGAGGGTACACCATCTGGAGTCATTAGCTCAGGGAGAAAACCTCAAGGTTGTTGAACACCTTGAAGGTGAGACTGTGTAGAGGAAGACACGGTGGGAGACAAAATCGTTGCGGGATTCTGAAGAACTCTGCCAGGTGGGCATTGAGCATATGCATTGGTTGCATTGAAGAAGAACTCTGTTGTGAGTTCAATAGGAAGTCAGAATCACTGTGGATTCTAGACACTCTGCCAGGAGGGCATTGAGTACGTGCCAGAGCGCACAAAGAGAACTCTTTTGAGTTCTGGAACTAAAGAAGAGTCCAAGGAAGGATCTTCACAGGGTTGCTAAATACCTTGCAGACTCAACAATAAAGTTGCTTGAGCAAGGGAGTGCCAGGAAGGCATCATATTCTCCATCTTAAAGAGAAGGAAAAAGGACTAAGTTCCTTAAAAGATCTGGGCCAGTGAGAAAGCTTAGGACAAATAGCACGTTGGTGTGTAGAGACTCTGCGAGGAGAGCAGGAGTCATGGAAACCTTTTAAGGTTTGAGAGAAGACCAAGCTCAGGAGGAACATCGTCTTCAAATACGCAGGTGAGATCAACTGTAGAAGAACTCACAGAGAAGAAAAGAATCAAAGGTCGAAACCCTTAGCTTTTGGAAGATCTTCCAAGGATCGTAAGAAAGCACATGCTCAACTTGGGGAGCACAACTGCCGTCGAATCGGACCGAAGGGAAGATTTGGACCGTTGAATTTCCACGTCGAGATAGCAGCAAGAGAGCGCATAGGAAGGGAGTAGATCTGAGCTGTCAGATCTCACTGAGGCAGCCGATAGCCGTTGGATCTGTAAGAAGAAGCATGAGGTTTAAACCCTTGTGAGTAGAGGAGAAAGGTCCCAAAATAGCAAACGTATTAGGATTTCAGACTTCGGGATTTCGGAGGTCCTGATGACGAAAGGTCGGGACACTCTATAGTGGAAGTCTCGAAATACACAAAAAGATCTGAGCCATCCATTTAGAGGAGGACACGTGTCGCGCGATCACCCATTTCGGGGATTCAGACATCAAAAAGTATAGAAGGGAGTCTTTCAACTTCGTGAGTGGAGAAGTCCTGAAAACAATCTGGACCGTCCCTTCGTAGGAGGACACATGGAGGAGATCAGGGAGTCCACCGGGTTTTCGGATACTGGGGATTCGAGAAGATAGAGGAATTGTGCCACAGAGATCGTGGAGTCCCGAAATCTGAAAGAGGATCGAAAGTGTCCAGGGAAAGGACACGTGGCAGCAGGAGGGTACTTCGATACTTCGGGTACCGGAAGTATCAGAGGTCAGCAAAGGCTTAGTGCAACAAGATTCGTGAAATTCTAATACACGAAGTCCTGAAAACGTTCAGAAGAGTATTGCCGGGAGCATTTCGACATACCGGATATTGGGATTTCAGAAATCCCGAGGACGAGAGATCCGGGCTCTTAAGGAGGAAACCTAAAATGATCAAGGCCATCGATTCGAGAGTGGATCGTGACCGTTGATCTTTGCTAGGAGTAAAAAGGGTTGTATCGTCACTTCGGCTTTTCGGGAGTCTTGAAGATAGGGAGCCAGGAGCCTTGCGTTGATGAACCCTGAAGAAGGTTGCGATCATATGAGGGGAGGTCATATGGACTAAGGGTATAGCCTAGGGGGATAACCACAAGTGAAGCCGTTTCAAGGACACAAGGACTCAAGAGATTGAAGAGTCAAGGACTCAAGGGGATCAAAGAGTGAAGACCGGGTGATCGAAGAGTCAAGGACTCTCGACATTAGGACTCAAGGAGTCTTGAAACCCAAAATTCCATTTCGAGAAAGGATTGTGGTCGTGTTTGAAGGCCGTGTGAAGGTGAAGGACCTGTGGATTAAATACTGAGGTTCTGATAGGGATCCAAAAGAGCTGCTTCGGCTCAGAAGAGGAATTTGAATGATCCTTAGACCGGAAGGTCACGCAGAACCTGCTGAGGCAGGTGGGTCTGCGACAAAGTGGTATCAGAGCTGGACTTCATTTGTATATTTTAGGTGAATCAAGGAGAAAAGATAGAGTGTTGGAAACTCTATGGTGATTGTTTGCAGGTACGCAATAGTCAAGGAAGACAATCAGGAGGATTGTAAGGAAAGGTTGAAAGCTCTCAGTTGTAGAGTGACAACAACAAGTTTGCCAGGAGGGTAGACAGAAGGCGAAGATGGATACTAAACGCCATGCACGCGATGGGAAGAAGGTCCATCAACTGTAGGGGAATGTTGCGAGAGATAAGGAGCTTGCCGAGATCAGGGAAAGGATGGATGAACTTGAATTGCAGATGCAACAGGATGCAAGGTCGCGATGGGTGTATGAATGGCCCATGAAGACAAAGGTAAAATGGCCAGTCAAGGAATTGGTAGTCAAAAGACAACAGAGGCTATTAAAGGGATGGTTGAGGCATGCTGAAACCCTCAACAACCCAGGGGAAGAGATGGTTCAGGTATGTGAACCAGAAGCTGGGAGAAATCTCAGTGACGAGGGTGAACTGAGGTCAGCTGAAGATATCAAAGATTGCCAAGAGGACATAACAGAAGTTCCCAGTTGCCAAAAGGGAAATGAGATGAGATTACTGCGGGATCTCATGACTGCCATGAGGACAACCGAGGAATTTCACATTGCCAAGAGGGCAATGAAATGAGGTCACTGCAGGATCTCATAGACTGCCAGGAGGGCAACATGAAAATCCCTATTTGCTAGGTGGGCATGGGAACTGAAATGAGGCTATGTGAAAGTCTCATGAACTCGGAGGTGAGTTCATATCAGCAAGGGATGCTGGTAAGTAGAGATTTATGTAGTCTTACATATCACATGAATGAAGATGATGACAAGTTAAAAACTTGCACCACCCAGGAGGAGGATCAGAGGAATCTTCTAATGGTTGGAGGAATTGAAATATTCCTGCCACTTAGCTCAGATGGGGCTAAAACCTGTGTTGCAGATGCAACGATAGTACAAGGACAACCAACAGAGACTGTCATGGAAGAAGAAGTGGAGCAACCACTGATGAGTACCCAAGCAGAAGAAGAAGAAGAGCATTCCGAGGAATGACTCAAAATTTTCAGCCAGGAAGCTGAAATGACTGCGGCATTGGAGCTTGGAGCAGAAGAAGCTGAAGAAGAGACAAACAACATGAGCCTTGCTGATCTGTGCGAAGAGATTGAAGCCCTGGAGAGAAGGGTGAAGGTGCAGGGCTTGCATATCCAACAGATCAGGTTGGAAGCAGATGAAGGTGAATTCCAGTCTGAGGAGAAGCTAGAGGAAGCTGGAGATGCACCAGCAAAGGGAATGGTAGTAGCAACACTGTCAGAGGAAGGAGGAGCTGAAGAACAGTTCAGTAAGAAGATTACAGAGATGGAATCTGCAGCAGGGTGGGAAGTCAAGGCCACAGAGGATGAAGAATATTACATGGGAGATCATGATGATCTGTCCATCTGCAGAAATAAAATGCAGCTGAGGAGACTGCATAGACAAAACCAGCCATTGCAGCAGCTGGACGAGATGATAGAAAACATCAGAAGGCTGATGTTGAGATCAACAAAGACTGCCAGCAAGGAGAATCTCGACATAAGAGAAGCAACAATAACAATAGCAACAAAGCAGCGGAAGCAACAATAGCACCAGGGAAGTGGAGTAGATGAACAACTCCCAAGAATTGTTTGGGATCCAGGAGGATTTCAACAGCTGAGATGGGAAGCTCATGAGCAGGAGCTCATGAATTTTGCAGCAAAGGAGTATGATGTAGGAGCATCTCTCCATGCTAGCCATGCACCAGCCAGCCGGCCCACATCAGCGCACGTATTTAATGAGGAGAAGAGGCGCCAACCCTCTCACATTTTAAAATTTGAATGTAAATGTAATTAAATGCATGTAAGGTCGTTGAGCCATGAAGCTGCGCCTTTGCATAGACAAATATGTAGATAGCCTTTAATGGTTGTAAGGTTGCAATCTAGATCCAATCTTGATTAGACAACCCATTCAATGTAAAATTAATGAAAATTGAATAGGGTAGGTAGCTTGGAGGGAAGAGCTCAAATAGCCCCCTCATGTAAAAGATATTTTTGGTCTTGTTTTGGAATTAGTCTTATAGAGAATAGAGAATCCGAGAGATAGAGAGAGAAGGAGCTAAGACTTTGTTACAGTCTACGCTCATAACACCTTTGTAAAGGATGCATTTTATTAATACAAACAAAAGCAATTTTTCTTGCATATTACTGTGTTGTGTGAATTTCTATGTGTGTTCTTTATATGCTGTAGATGTATGGATAGGTATGAATTTGTAGAAGTTGTTTTATTTTAGGGTTGGAGATCTTTGAGGCTTCATACCAGAAGGGTGTGACAGAACACTGCGGGTTCTGATAGCCAGTGCTTAGAGAGCACTTCCAGTTTTGCGGAATTTGGACAAAGACGTGCTATGAGGGTACACCATCTAGAGTCATTAGCTCAGGGAGAAAACCTCAAGGTTGTTGAACACCTTGAAGGTGAGACTGTGTAGAGGAAGACATGGTGGGAGACATAATCGCTATGGGATTCTGCAAGAACTCTGCCAGGTGGGCATTGAGCATATGCACTAGTTGCATTGAAGAGGAACTTTGCTGTGAGTTCAATAGGAAGTCAGAATCACTAGGGATTCTAGACACTCTGCCAGGAGGGAATTGAGTAGGTGCCAGAGTGCACAGAGAGAACACTTTGGAGTTATGGAACTGAAGAAGAGTCCAAGGAAGGATCTTCACAGGGTTGTTGAATACCCTGCAGACTCAACAATAAAGTTGCTTGAGCAAGGGAGTGCCAGCAAGGCATCAAATTCTCCATCTGAAAGAGAAGGAAAAAGGACTGAGTTTCTTAGAAGATCTGGGCCAGTGAGAAAGCTCAGGACATATAGCACATTGGTGTGCAGAGACTCTGCGACGAGAGTAGGAGTCATCGAAACCTTTTAAGGTTTCAGAGAAGACCAAGCTCAGGAGGAACAATGTCTTCAAATACGCAGGCGAGATCAACCGTGGAAGAACTCGCATAGAAGAAAATAATCAAAGGTCGAAGCCCTTGGCTTTTGGAAGATCTTCCAAGGATCGGAAGCAAGTGCATGCTCAACTGGGGGAGCACAACTGCCGTTGGATCGAATTGAAGGGAAGATCTGGACCGTTGAATTTCCACGGTCTAGATAGTAGCAAGAGAGCGCATAGGAAGGGAGTAGATCTGAGACGTCAGATCTCACTGAGGCAGTCGATAGCCATCGGATCTGTCAGAAGAAGCACGAGGTTTAAACCCTTGTGAGCAGAGGAGAAAGATCCCGAAATAACGAACGTATCGGGATTTTGGACTTCGAGATTTCGGAGGTCTTGATGACAAAAGGTCGGGACACTCTATAGTGGAAGTCCCAAAATATGCGAAAATATCTGAGCCGTCCGTTTAGAGGAGGACACGTGTCACGAGATCACCCATTTCGGGGATTCAGACATCAGAAAGTATAGAAGGGAGTCTTTCGACTTCGCGAGTGGCGAAGTCCCAAAAATGATCTGGACCGTCCCTTCATAGGAGGACATGTGGCAGAGATCGGGGAGTCCACCGGGTTTTCGGATACCGAGGATTCGAGAAGACAGAGGAATTGTGCCACAGGGATTGTGGAGTCCCAAAATTCGAAAGAGGATCGAAAGCATGCAGGGAAAAGACATGTGGCAACAGGAGGGTACTTCGGGTACCGAAAGTATCAGAGGTTAGCAAAGGCTTAGTGCAATGGGATTCACGAAATTCTGAAACGCGAAGTCCTGAAAACGTTTAGAAGAGTATTGTCGGGAGCATTTCGGCATACCGGATATCAGGATTTCAGAAATCTCGAGGACGAGAGATCCGATATCTTAAGGATAAAACCCGAAATGATTAGGGCCATCGATTCGAGAGTGGATCGTGACCGTTGATCTCGGCCAGGAGTAAAAAGGGCCGTATCGTCACTTCGGCTTTTCGAGAGTCTTGAAGATAGGGAGCCGAGAGCCTTACGTTGATGAACCCTGAAGAAGGCTGCAGTCATATGAGGGGAGGTCACATGGACTAAGGCTATAGCCCAGGGGGCTAACCACGAGTGAAGCTGTTTCGACAAATTGACATTTCAGAGACCAGGAGATCAAAGAGTCAAGGACTCTCGACATCAGGACTCAAGGAGTCCCGAAACCCGAAATTCCATTTCGGGCAAGGATCGCGGTCATGTTTGAAGGCCGTGTGAAGGTGACGGACCTGTGGATTGGATTCTGAGGTTCTGATAGGGATCCAAAAGAGCCGCTTCGGCTCAGAAGAGGAATTTGAATGATCCTTAGACCGGGAGGTCACACAGAACCTGCTAAGGCAGGGGGGTCTGCGACAAAAAGGTAGAAACGTGACCATAAATGTGAACCTGTGAGTTCGCCAACCCGCACACCAAGGCATTTTTGGAAAGACGACTAAGTAGAGCAATTAGAAATCAAAAGGGATAATAGAAAATGGAAAAAGTAGAAATGGGGAGGGCACAAAGGCCTAGTGTTTCCAAATCATTGTTTTCTAGTCCAATATTATATGCCCCCACCCGTTTTGTATATTTAATTTATCAACACAATTGGTATACCTTTTCGAAGATTGCACCACAGACCCCTCTGTTGTTGCATACAAGAATTCATCTTCCTATCCAACCAATCTGTTTCTTCCAAGGTAGCAACGCCGAATATACAATGGACATGAAGGCAAGTTAGTATGAAGAAAGACATGTAAAAGAAAGAAATACAGTTCTATTTATTTCAATGTAGCAACAAAGAGAATATGATTCACATGAGAATAAACAAAAATATACGTAGTATATACGTACAGTAAAAAAGGTGCAAAACAATAGAACAAATACACATACAATAAATGAAATAATAAACACCGGAATATGAAATAATAGTACATGTATGCACCTCTGTAACTCCTTGTCTACATTCGCGCCAAAGAGTCCATCGTCCTCTCCAAACACTCTGTTTGTTTAAATGTAGCAATGCAAGAAAAATACAATGGACATGAAGGAAGTTAGTATTCAGGAAGACATGAAACGAAAATAAGTTATTATGTAGGAAGGTACGCAATATCTACATACAATAAACTAGGTGAATACATATACAGACAATAAATGAAATACAAAACAATGAAATATGAAATAACAATACAAGCATGTACCTTTGTATCTCCTCCTCCACCGATGCAGTCAAGACTCCGTCCTTTTCTCCAGGTATTTTGTTTGTTTGAATGTGGGAAGGCACAAAATACAATGAACATGAATGGAAGCTGGTATGCACCGGAGAGCAAGCAATATGTACATACAGTAAATGAGAATCAACTAATAGAATAAAATATAGTCAGAAACATGAAACTTTGCTTTTCTCCATCCATGGTTGTAAATATATAAAGTTTTTCCCTGCCCAAAATATATTACAATCCACAAAATATTAAGAAATTGCATGGCCATAGCTAAATGATTTTGGTTTTGCTGTTGCAAAGTATCCAGATATGCTTCCAGACATGGAAATATAATTTTGCAGTATCTTTGGTGTACATATAATATCTCAAGTACAAGACAAATTGTATCATGGTCACACCAGTTTGTGTAGAGGATAAAGAACATGTATTGTGATATGGGCACATTCCACCATAAATGGCTAATAAGTGCGGTTTGAACATGTTTTATTTTAACAAAAAAAACAGCAGATATTGCAATTGCACATGTAGTTGTCCAATTATTTCTTATGCCACTATTTTCTATCATGTCAACACTCAAGTATCAACAAAATTTTACAGCAGAACAGGCGCGCACGGAACATGCGACAGATCTCGACTTCGCCAGACACGAAAAATAACACAACCACAGATCCACTCGTAGGTGAAGGCTCTGAACATCGCAAAGGGCCCCCCGAAAAAAAAAAGCTCCAATTGTCAGCGCAGGACCCCAACCCTACAAAGTTGAAGCAAACAAAAGAAAACAGCAAGCACCAAACCAATGAGAAAGCACAAACAGTGATCCAAAAATGAAGGTATTACTGATAAATTCCAAGTTAGTTTAATGTACTTTTTGCATCGGAACGTTAAGAATGCGAAATACATAAACTTGTTATCTTGTTTGTGGAATATCAAATGTGACTTTTACTTGATGCTTATTAATGAATAAAGAGATCAGTCATTAATATCCATGCTGCAAATGAAGAGAATAGAACAACAAAACAGAAAGAGAAAAAGAGACAAGAGGTTGATCACAGAGTTCACCAATCGTTGGCTATGTCTCCAGGCCCGCTTCCAAGTGGAGGACCTCTTTATTGCTCTTTAAAATGCTCAAATTTCTCTTACATAGGCTCGTTGTTGTTACATAATGTTCTTTAGATATGCTGTGCAATACCTCCTTGCTCAGATTTAAGCATGCTCCATCAAATTCCTCTCAACAACATGAGAAAAACGCCTCTCAAAACATGAGAAAAGGCCAAAATTTACAAACTGCTCCTTCAAAACCCTGCATCAAAAAGTCTCCTTAAGGCTTCAAAAAGCTCGGTTCTTATAGTTTTTAAGGCTCAGATGAGGAATCCCAACTTCCCTCAAGATATGGCCTCTTTTTGGGATCAAATCCCCCTTCAAATGGCCTCAAAATCCTCAAAAATCCATATTATGGGCTAAATATAAGTCATAAATCCCCAAAAAATCACTAACTATAGGATAAAACCCACTTTTTGTTTAATTATTGGGCTTAGCCCCTTTGAAAGGCGCGTGCTCCCTCTCTGTGGTCATATGACTGCATAAAATCGTGGGTTGGGGCTCATATAATAAAATATTACACTTTAAATATAATTAAAGGTGTTATATATAATAAAAAACATGTAGGGCACGATGGTGTTGCGGCTCTCGCCAAGGTGTTGACTTGGTTGTGGCAGGTCATGGGTTCAAAACCCACGGACTCGATACAATTTTTAACTTGCCATCCAGTGTCGCATGGCACTTCTTCATTTGCCAGCAAAGTGCCACTTGTTGACCATCGATTGGTCCACCTGCCAGTGCCGTACTCTACCTAGTCAGCCACATGTTTTCTGACCGTACCTGCAATGTCACCAGTGATGACGTCAGCATGCTGTCATGTTGACGTCAGCTTTGACTTTGACAATTGACCAGTTGACTTTTTACATGTTTGGGTTTTCGATCAGAACGCGATAACTTTCGCATCCGGAACTCGTTTGAGGAAGTAAATATACTATCAGAATCAGCGCGACGAGACAGACGCAATGGCACCAATTTCATTCAATTATGAGAACTTTGATTTTTGAGCATTTTCTAAGCCTAGGGAGCCTCCTGGATCATTCCTCCCCACTTTGGAAGCTTTTGGACCACCAAAAGTCTGCTTTTACTCAGGTAAGAAGTGAGGGTACT
>JZKD02S1978821.1:200965-219430 GCA_000966675.3 Picea glauca
ATTTTACAAGATTTTATAATTCAGTGAAATATTCGCCAATATTTTACAAGATTATATAATTGACTAAAATATTCGCCAAAAAATTATATATACATTTTACATTATTGATAAAATAGCCTTCAATTTTTCCTATGTATCATGGGGATTCACCCATTTACTATACATATAAATTTAGGGGGGGTTCTTAAAAATCACCCCTGCTTAGCACGACCACCCTGTGGACTATCATAGTGAGACACTATCAGATGGTGTCTGTAAGTACCCTACTTACAACAAAGAAATGTACTCCATTGTGCTAGCCTGCCGCTAGTGGATACATTACATTCTTGGAAGGAGACAATCATCCAAACTGATCATAAGCCACTCCAGTTCATGCAGACACAAGGAAAATTGCAGAATGACCACCATCATAAGTGTTCCACATACTTGCAGCAATTCCACCTCAACATCAAGTATAAAATAGGAAGCACCAACTACGTTGCTGATTGCCTCAACAAACAGCTAGTCACGACACTCACCATAGTGCTAGACTCTTGCAGCCATGAGACCTCTGGATGGCCCCAACTCTATGAGAAAGACCTAGAATTCGCCACCACCTACCAAATGTTGGGCGCAAATGAAATTGTCTCTAATTTCCATCTTCAGGATGGGTTGTTGTGTCGTCTGGACCATATCCAGATTCCATCAAGAAAACGAGCGAAGTTGATCTGGGAAGCCCACTATAGTCAGGTGGCAGGACACTTCGACATTGAAAAGACAATGGAAATGCTGTAGAAACATTTTTACTGGCTGAAATTTCGACATGAGATCAGAAGTATATCAGGTCCCGCACTTCTTGCACTATTTCCAAACCGACCACTAAGAAACGGGGCATGTACACCCCTCTGCCTACTCCTAACAGGCCATGGGAATCCATATAAATGGACTACATGTCAGGCCTCCTGTCCACCAAGCGGGGAAATGACTATATCTTTGTGGTTTTTGATCTCTTTTCTAAGATGACAATTCTGGTTGCTTGCAAGAAGAGCATCACAATAGAGGCCACTGCCAAGATCTTCTTTGAACGAATCTGGGTACATTTTGGAATCCCACAAACCACTATCTTGGATCGGGACAATTGATTTCTCATCACATTCTAGTCGAGCCTCTCGTTAATGCTGGATACCAAACTCACCAAATCCACAACCTACCACCCCTAGATAGATGGCCAAACCAAGGTCGTAAATTGAATGATCGTGCATATCTTGCGCATGTATAATTCCAAGCACCCTCGCACATGGGATGAGAGTCTTCCCTATGTCCAACATAGCTACAACCAAGACCTGCATAGCTCAACTGGCCACAACCCCTTTCAGGCAAGGTTGGGATTCCAACCATTGGGTCCCATAGATGTTCAACTACCCCGTGTTGTCACCTTGACCGACTCATCTCCTGCTCCAACTAAAGCAGACAAAGCCACCCAGTTCATTGAGTGGATCCATCACATTCACCAACAGGTTCAAGATATCCTACATAAATCCAATGATAAGTACAAGAAATGCTATGATCAACACCGGGTGCCACATAAGTTTTAGGTGGGTGACAAAGTTTGGTTGCACGTGCAGAAAGAACACTTTACAGGACCCCACCGGAAGCTTCGACCACTCCTTTATGGGTCGTACACCATCACCAAAGTTGTGGGTGATAATTCTTTTAAGCTCAACATTCCTCCTTTCCTTGGCCTGCACCGAGTGTTCAACATGGATCACCTTCGACCTTATTTCCCACCATTATTGGACACCTCAGAGATAACATAAAAACTGACACCAACATAGCTACACCCTGAATGCATGCAACAAGAATCTAGTGATCAGATTGTGGACAAATAGGTCAAGGGAACTCACCAACAAAGGATCCAACTTTATCGAGTTCTCAAAGCAGGGCAACTTCTGCACCAATGCTTGTGGCTCGCCCGGGGCCAAATTCAACATAAAATTCCTCATCTGATGGGGGTACTCAACGCAATGGAGACCATTGCTTCCTAAGGGGGGATGATTTATCTATATGGATGTCTATGGACTCCCATCTATTCCAACTGGATCATTTTGGCAGTTTTCCAGTTTGGCAGGTTTTTCCTAGTTTTCGAGTCCCTGACTTCCGGGGCTGTTTTGAGGCCCTAAAAAACGTTTTTAGGGCTCGCCATAGTCAATTTTTTTTCAAAGTTGGAGTATGAAAACAAATTTTGTATTCCTTGGATATACCTTTCCAATGGGCTATCGTGCACCTAAAACGAAGATCATATGCAAAAGTTACGACCCCAGGAAGTTGATATACTAACTTACACAAACGGGGCCCACATGACTTTTGGTGCTTCATCTCCTAGGGTTAGGCTTTTGGATGTCCAGGGTTTTTGACATTCCTGTATATTGTAAAAAGTCCTTTAGAGCCTCATTGTAATCATCTTCTTGCGAATGAGCGCAGTGGTCACATCTCTTCTCATAGATAAGCCACCACCATTCTAACAAGCTTGTTTTCCACTACATTTTACAGTTTCAACTTATTTCCTTATTGAATAGAAGCCGATTTTATTGTATATCTTATATTCCGTTTTAAGAATCCTTTGATAATAACACCTTATAGGACCCCATAAGAATATTCTCCCACTCCTTTATGGGTCTTACACCATCACCAAGGGTATGGGTGATAATCCTTTTGAGCTCAACATTCCTCCTTTCCTTGGCCTGCACCCAGTGTTCAACGTGGATCTCCTTCGACCTTCTTTCCCACCATTATTGGACACCTCAGAGATAGCAGAACAACTGAAACCAAAAGAGATCAAACCCGACTACATAAAATAGGAATCCAATGATCATATTGTGGAGAAACAGGTCAAGGGAACTCGCCAGCAAAGGATCTAGCTTTATCGAGTTGTCAAAGTAAGCCAGCTCTTGCACCAAGGCAAGTGGCTCACCCGGGGCCAAATTCAACAAAAATTTCCTCATATGATGGGGGAAATCAAGGCAATGGAGACCATTTCTTCCTAAGGGGGGAGTATTGATCCATATGGATGTTGGTGGCCTCCCACCTATTCCAACTGGCTCATTTTGGCAGTTTTCTTTTTTAGTAGTTTTTTCCTAATTTTCGGATCCTTGACTTTTGGGGCTGTTTTGAGGCCCTAAACAACACTTTTAGGGATCGCTACAAACAAACTAAAGTGAAATTTAGAGGCTAACATAAAAATGAGTAGTCCTTGGATAGACCTTTCCAACGACCTATTATTCTCCTAAAATGGAGATCGTATGCAAAAGTTACGACCCCGGGAAGTTGATGTACTAACTTTCCCAAACTTGGCCCACATGACTTTTGGTGCTTCATCTCCTAGGGTTAGGTTTTTGGATATCTAGGGTTTTGTAAATTCTTTTTTATTGTAAAAAGGCCTTAAGAGCCTCACTGTAATCATCTTCTTGTGAATGAGCACAACCGTCACATCTCTTCTCAGAGATAAGCCGCCACCATTCTAGCAAGCTTGTTTTCCGCTGCATTTTACAGTTTCATCTTATTTCCTTATTGAATAGAAACCAGTTTTACTGTATATTTGTTATTCTTTGTTAAGCATCCTTTGATAATAATTTATATTCATTTCATTTTGCTCATAAAACTTGGATGAGTGGTATAAAAACGGTTTTCTCCTTGTCGTTCTTAATGCATGGCCCCAACGAGGTCAGGGTACAAAGAATTGGGTCTCGAGCTTGTTTCTCTTGAGGACAAAATATCTCACATGCCCAAGCAACCTCTCATGGCAGGAGGAAATAAAGACGATGGAAAATGAGATCCTTTCAAAATGTTGCTCGAGGAAGCCCTCACACAGCAGAGGCATGAGATGATGGATAGTTTTGCACAAATCCTTCGGCTGCTACCAACAAGTGACGCATCTTCCTCAAATAGAGGCTTCACCCCCTTAAAGGTACAAATCAAATTCGATATTCCTATGTTTGAAGGTCCCACCTGGTGTTATTTCCTTGATCTTTTCCAAGAAATGAAGGAATGCCATCTCTTAGACGGGAAAGTTTGTCTTCTTCATGATTCACTCTCAGAATGAGCGAAAGATCATAGCCACATCTAAGGTTTCCACGAAAGACCTCTCTACACAACAGAAGCAAGTGGACAAGGTCATGGAATAATACTTAGATATCTTCTCCTCACCTACAGGGGTACCTCTGCACTGTCAGGTCAAGCACCCCATCGATCTGACCCCTGACGCACCGCTTCCCAATGGCCAGTCTATTATCGCTCTTTGTTAAATAATGAGGAGAATAAGCAATAGATATAAGAACTTCTCCACAAGGGGCACATCCATTCCAGCTCATCACCTTTCAGGAGCCCAATCTTGTTGGTACAAAAGAACGATCGAACCTGGTGAATCTACATTGATTACTGGGCTGTAAATAAAATCACAGTCATAAACTGATACCTGACTCCCTAAATCGACAACCTCCTTGATCAGCTCAAAGGGGGAAAATACTTTAGTAAGATTGATTTGAATTCATGGTACCACCAGGTCTCGATAGAACAAACATATGAATCAAAGACCACCTTCAAGTAAAAGGAAGGTCTTTTTGAATGGTTGGTTATGCCCTTTGGTTTGACAAATTCTCCAACCACTTTCATGAGGATGATGGAGGATATCCTGTGACCATTCACCAATAATTTTATAGTGGTGTATGTGGATGGAATTCTCATTTAGAACAAGAGTTGGGCATAACACTTGCAACGTATTCAATAAGTTATGCACATCCTGTGACAGCACAAGCTATACGCCAACTTGGAAAAATGCTCCTTCGGCATGGCCATCATCCATTTCCTGGGATACATCATTGATCAACATGGCATACATGTAAATCTAGCCAAGATCCAAGTCATCTGTGACCTGCCAGCCTTGACCACACTCACTGAACTTCGAAGCTTCTCGGGCCTTGCCAATTTCTACCATAGGTTCGTGTTAGGATTCTCTCATATTGCATGGTCCCTTAGCCAAGTAACCAGGGGTGGTGGTAAGGCAAATTTTGTGTGGGGTCGGTCCCAAAAACAATAATTCAATGATTTGAAGAAGTGCTTGTGCTCAACCCCAATACTTTCACTACCAGAACAACAACAATCCTTTGAATTCGATACAAATGCTTCAGACTATGGTGTGGGTGACATTCTCACTCAACATGGCCACCCTGTGGCCTATCATAGTGAGACATTATTAGATGCTTCCCATAAGTACCCTACTTACGACAAAGAAATGTACTCCATTGTGAAAGCCTACCGCCAGTGGAGACATTACATTCTTGGGAAGGAGACAATCATCCACACTGATCATAAGCCACTGTAGTTCATGCAGACATAAGGCAAATTGTAGAATGCCCGCAATCAGAAGTGGTCCACATACTTGCAACAATTCCACCTCAAATCAAGTATAAAAAATGAAGCACCAACCATGTCATTGATTGCCTCAGTAGACCGCCAGTCGCGACACTCACCATGGTGCTAGACTCTTGCGGCCATGAGACCTCTGTATGCCCCCAACTCTATGAGAAAGACCCAGACTTTGCCACCACCTACTAAATGTTGGGTGCAAACACAGTTGTCACTAATTTCCATGTTTAGGATGGGTTGGTGTGTTGTCTAGGGCATATCTGCATTCCATCAAGCGAGCGAGTGAAGCTGATCTGGGAAGCCCACTACATTCAGGTGGAAAGACACTTCGACGTCGAAAACATAGTGGCAATGCTGCAGAAACATTTCTACTGGCCAAAACTTCAATAGAAGGTCAACAAGTATATCAGGTCCTGCACCACCTGCGCTATTGCCAAACCGACCACTAAGAAATAGGGCCTGTACACCCCTCTGCCTACTCATGATAGGCCACGAGAATCCATCTCAATGGACTACATGTCAGGCCGCCCATCCACCAAGCGGGGAAATGACTGTGTTTTTTTGGTTGTTGATCATTTTTCTAAGATGGCAATTTTTGTCACCTGCAAGAAGAGCGTCACAGTAGAGGGCTCTGCCAAGATCTTCTTTGAATGAGTTTGGGTACAATTTGGAATCCCAAAAACCATTTTCTCAGATCAGGATGATTGATTTCTCAGCACATTCTCTTCGAGCCTCTGGTCACTGTTGGACACCAAGTTCATAAATCCACAACCTTCCACCCCCAGATAGATGGCCAAAACGAGGTCGTAAATTCAATGATCGTGCATATCCTGTGCATGTATAATTCCAAGCACCCTCTCACATGGGATGAGACTCTTCCCGATGTCCAACATAGCTACAACCAAGCCCTCCATAGCTCAACCAACCACAACCCTTTTCAGGTAGGGTTGGGATTCCAACCATTGGGTCCCATAGATACCTCGTGAAGTCACCTTGGCCGATTCATCTCTTGATCCAACTGAAGCTCACAAAGCCACCCAGTTCATTGAGCGGATCGATCACATATGCCAACAAGTTTAGGATATCCTACACAAGTTCAATGACAAGTACAAGCAACGCCATGATCAACACTGGGTGCCACATAAGTTTCAGGTGGGCGACAAAGTTTGGTTGCACTTGTAGAAATAATGCCTTACAAGACCCCATTGAAATATTCGCCCACTCGGTTATGGGTCATACACCATCACCAAGGCTTTGGGTGATAATTCTTTTGAGCTCAACATTCCTCCTTTCCTTGGCCTGCACCCAGTGTTCAACGTGGATCTCCTTCGACTTTATTGCCCACGATTATTGCACACCTAAGAGATAACAAAACAACTGACACCAACAGATCTCAACCTTGACTGCATACAACATTCATCCAATGATCAGATTATAGAAAAACAGGTTAAGGGTAATCACCAACAAAGGATCCAAATTTATCGAGTTGTCAAAGCAAGGCAACTATTGCACCAAGGCAAGTGGCTCACTCGGGGCCAAATTCAACAATTTTTTTTTCATTTGATGGGGGAACTCAATGCAATGGAGACCATTTCTTCCTAAGGGGGGAGGATTGTTCCAGATGGATGTCGGTGGCCTCCCACCTATTCCAACTGGCTCATTTTGGCAGTTTTCCAGTTGGGCAGTTTTTCCTAGTTTTCGGGTACTCACATCCGGGGCCGTTTTGAGGCCCTAAACAACGTTTTTAGGGCTCGCCATAGTTAGATTGTGGTCAGAGTTAGAGTTTGGTAGCAACATGTGTAGTCCTCAGATAGACCTTTCGAACAGGCTATCGTGTGCCTAAAACGAAGATCGTATTCAAAAGTTACGACCCCAGGAATTCGATGTACTAACTTACCCAAACGAGGCCCACATGACTTTTGACGCTTCATATCCTAGGGTTAGGATTTTGGATATCTAGAGTTTTTAACATTCATGTTTATTGTAAAAATTCCTTTAGAGCCTCAATGTAATCATCTTCTTGCGAATGAGCACGACCGTCACATCTCTTTTCAGAGATAAGCCGCCACCATTCTTGCAAGCTTGTTTTCCGCTGCATTTTACAGTTTTAGCTTATTTCTTTATTGAATAGAAACCAATTTTACTGTATATCTATTATTCTGTCTTAAGAATCCTTTGATAATAATCTGTAATCATTTGGTTCTTCTCATAAAACCCAGATCAGTGGTATCAGAGTGGTATGCCCCTTGTCATTCTTAATGCATGTCCCCAATGAGGTCAGTGTACAAAGAATTAGGTCTCGAGCTTGTTTCTCTTGTTGAAAAAAGCTATCACACGCCCAAGCAACCTCTCATGGCAAGAGAAAAGGAAGACGATGGGACAGGAGATCTGTTTAAAATGATTCTCGAGGAATCCCCCAAGCAACAAAGGAAAGAGATGATGGATAGTTTTGCGCAAATCCTTCGACATCTACCAACAGGCGACACATCTTCCTCAAACAGAGACGACGCACCCTTCAAGGTTTAAATCAACTTCGATATTCCTATATTTTAAGGTTAGATAGACACAGAGGCTGTAGACAAATGGTTGAATCTACTAGAAGGTTATTTCTCTGTCCATAACTTCCTGAATAGAGAAAATATTACTTTTGCGCTCCTCAAATCCGTTCCCCATTTCAAAGATTGGGGGGGGGGATTTCTGTGAGTAGAAGGAAACATAGGAACCCTCATTATTTATAGTCGTGGTCACCTAGGAGTCTGTTGAGCACTCAACACACCCTAAAAAAGTCTATTTTTATTTCTACTTTTTGGGTACCACTTGATCTTTTGCATTGTCTGTTTCCACTTCAGTATGAAACTGCTGCTTGTGCTTATCTTTTATGTTTTCATGTTTGAATTGTTTAAAGTATACTTGAACATATAAAGAATCATCTTAACTTTAAAAGGGAGTTAACAACTACTTAAGAAATCGATAGTCTAAAGTTTTCCCCAACACGCTCAGGAAATTCGGCATTGAGAAAGATTAAAAGTGACGAAAATCGCTTGAGAAGTTCAAAATAGCCGAGCGTCGATCTTCATCAGCATCGGTAGAAGGAGTTTTTCTCATACATGTGAATAAAATCCACTAAGGATATCATCGAAGACAGATCCATTCGGATTCGATAAAAAAACGAAAGAGTAAGCATCACGCAAGTAAGGGAATAATATCGTCGATCGATGACCCCCGAAATGTTTTCGGTGTCGGGAAATTACGAAGATGATAACCCACCAAGAAGCTACGTACTTAAAATTTTCATGAGAATCGATCCCTAATACCATCGACATCGAAAGTTTCTACCGAGAGTGTATAAATGGAAATACACACAAGGATAGTAGCCGATCCCCGATCTGTACACCGAAGGGACGCAACATGATGAGACATTTTAGCCCTTAGATATGTTAGGTATGACACATTTAAGATGTTAGTTAATTCATGGATTGTGAATTAGTTTATTTTCCATGCACAAATCAAAAGGGACCGTTTAAGCATGTCAATACAATGCATCTCCCTCTATGCCTCCACCGTCAACTAGTTAGAATTTATTTGCAAAGATCCGACGATAGTTTGTTTCGAATTACATTCATTACTCGTATTAACTGATTGATATGACTGATAGGATCTCTCCCATTATATTCTTTTAAGTCATTGTGTATGATCCTATTTTGCGCGGCAAGGAGTTCAGAACACGCATAAGAGCAAGAATAACAATCTAGAGAAGGATCCCAAGGGTCAGTAAGTATTAAACAACAATCACAGGTATGTATTGGCTTATGGTGTTTTTCTAGATTCATTTCATATGTTTCAACCCAACGCTACTCAGTACGCATGTTTAAAAGACACTTTAAATTGCAGAAACAATGCCTCCAAAGAAACCCACCACCAGGAAATCCCCAAGAGTGCCAAAGATGCAAGAACCAGAAACGGAAGAGGGCTCCTCCCCAACAGTTGCAAGGCAATTAGAATTCGCTTCAAAACCAGTGCCCATCATTAAGACGACCACCAATAAGGTATTTGTCTAGCCCCTGGCCTTTGGAGACACAGAGGCGAACATTGGGACCAAACCAACATTCCCTCGCTGGGAAGAATTGTTTAAGAAAATCAAGAAGGAAGAACCCCTCGAGTATACCCCGCACAATGATCCTAATACAAGAAGACTCGATGATGATGTCCTTCCAAATATCCGTAGGGTGTATTTTCACATGGTGGCAAGCCAGACTCCGATTTTTCCTTGCATTGAGCTCCTAAAGTGGCTCATTGACCACACTGATGCACCAAAATGTTTGATTAATGACGATAACAATGAGTGTATCGGGGTTTTCTTGCCATCAGAGGTTCACAGTTAGAATTTATTTGCAAAGAATTTCGTTGTAAGTTTTTATGCAACACACGACACCAGCAAAATCATGGCGTCGTGGTGGAGGAAAGACAAAAGATTCATGAACCAGACTTTCGGCTGGTATTCGACGACCAATCTAAGGGAACCATACATATACCTGATGTCTCTTCTCTGCAGGTTGCATGGGGAGAAAGACTGCTCCCTATTTTCAGAGGCTTGTATGCCTCTAGCTTATACAGTAGCCATTTCGGGCACAAGCTTCAATTGGGGTGCCATCATCTCCAAACAACTGAGCACTTGCATATGACAAGCCCAGGTGCCGAAAGAGGGAGAAACCCTCTCCTTCTACATGTCCTCGTATCTGCTAGATGTCATCTGCACTAGGAACGTTTTCTCTGGAATGAACCTAAACTGCCACTCTTCTGAGCTCCCGGTCCATGTATACTTTAACATTCTATGGGAAAAAAGGTACAATAAATCTTATTCTCTTATCTATGACCAATTTATTGCACACATTTATTTTTTGTTGTTCAAGAAAGAGTGCCCAAGGCTGTCGGATGAAGCAAAAAAGGTTATATCGAAAGTAGGTCACTGGTATCTAGATGAGCGCAAAACCTACATCAGGGTTTTCGATGCCATAGGGGCACCCCATTTGTTACCTATATCTGTCCCTAATCGACTAATGTTAGGGGAAATTTGCTATCAGCCCATTCTACAAGGTTATAATGCCACTTTAGTAAAGGACAAGAAGCGAGCCTTCATACATTATGGGTTTCATATTGGATTCTACATGGCCAGAGACACCACACATGATAAGCAAGAAGGGCTAAGTCAATTGGAATTCTGGTTCCAAACTGTTCATTTTTGCAAGCACGATCCCAAAGGTCTGGTCCTAATACATGCATCACAGGTATCATCCTGTTGGCCTTATGCCCATGACCAGTTTGAAGATGAAAATTTCATCGAAAATGCTCGAGACTGGAATGAGGTGGCGGCAAGGATGGATGATCCTAGAATAACCCGGTTCAAGGCCATGAGTTGGGAAGAGCAAGCAACATCCTTGGAGCAAGCAATTCTCATGACCTGAGAAGGGACGATAGCATCGAAACTGAGCAAAGCGGTGGGTGACCCCCAAGAATCCATAAGAGAGACATAATTTTATCAGGAATCTCCAATACAAATCAGGGATTCCCCCGAGGTTCAAGTTGAACAGGGGACGTGGGGACTTCTATGGAAACAGGCCCAGCTGCTAATGAAGTGGATGCAGGATAACCTAGACCTCATCATAACACCTAGGATTCCAACTGATATCCAAGAAGGAGGCCCAACGGAGTGAGGCGACTCCCATTCCACAAACCTTGGTAAAATCAACGGGTTTGATGGCTAAGAATCCACTACATCACCGACAAGACCCCCAGTAGGCGGGATGACTCAACCAGAGATAGGTAGGGTGTCGGTAGGAACATGCATGCCTAATCCTCTGAGCAAGATTATAAATATATATAGTGATGATGAGAGCCAACCCAGAGTCATCTCACGAAACCCTTGTGCGTGTCTAAGAAGAAAAGGGTTCTGAGAAGAATTCTTCCCCAGAGTTTGAAGTTCATAAAAAAGAGGTCTCGCAAAAGAAAACTGAAGCCGAAAGTGGCCTCAAAACAAGGGGATCCAATACATCGGAGACCGAAGTAGGTCTGAAGGACAAGCCCGAACCAGAGGAGCCAAAGAAAGAATCCTCACAAAAGGAAATCAACGATTTTGCGACCAACGAGCAAGTAAGTAACGAGTATGTACCTGACATCTTTATTCTGCCCAAAAATCAAATCCCCGATGAGAGACAAGTAGAGGTCAAGCCTACTAGGCACAACGAGGAAGTTCAAGAGCCCAATCTTGAATGAGTATACACCATCGACAACCTGGGAAACATGCTCACATGGGGTGATTGGCCGATACAAGAGCTGGTGGATGAGGTAGCAAATATCTATGCCATATCCTACGATCAAAAGAGAAAGGCCATAGTGCAAAGGATGACAAAGAAAAGAAGGATCACGTTGGATCACTCCATCTTGGTTATTACAGAGGAGAACTTGATCAACACAACAGACGCCCAGACGTCTAAACTTCTCGGCATGGGAAAGGCACTCTCGGATGCCAACCTGGATAGATACAAGAGAGACAAAAAGGAACTAACAAGAAGCACTGGGAGAAAATTAATAAAGTAATTAAAGATATCAGACTCCCCGAGTTCGGTACCCCCGACAACTTCGTCAACCTAAGCGATATAGTGGAGTCTCATGCCAAACAAGATTCGCTATGGACCGAAGAACTCACAAAGATGACCAACGCAAGACTAGGGTAAGTGAAACGATTTTTAGAACATCCAATCAGAGCCCGAACCATGCTACAACAGTCCTAACTGAAGGAAGTGCCTTCATAAGAAAATGCAAAGCCCATCGATAATTTGGTCGGATCGCAAGATCTGAAGAACCATTCCATCTTTAAATGCTACAAAGTCTAATTGGGCCTTGGTGGTGGGTTTGGTTCCTACTATTGAATCAAGGGATTTAAGACCCATCAGCATAATTGGTGCTAGAAGGAGGGGCCTGAGAATGAATGGCTGAATATATATTTTATATATCATTTCAAACAGCCTACAAATTCATAACAACCCACATGCATGGCTAGTCATTCGCAAGACAACCCACACACGTAGAGTACTCCCGAAGCGGGTAACTCACCCCAGCCCGAGGAAGAACCTTTTCACCCTGAAATACCTTACGCCCTTCCTCATGAGGAAGTAAATCAATTTCGGAGAATCACAAGAGCCTACGCTTGACAGATCAGTGCATTGTCCTTAGCTCCCATACTCCCTCAAAGAAAACAACAAAGCAAACCAATGGTTAGCACTCCTGACGAGGTTTTTGTACACTCTATAGAAGACTTAATGGATTTCACGATTACTGAAATCCAAGAACCTCTTGATTTGATATTCGAAATGCCAACCAATGACCTCTCTGAACCAGACGATTTCTCGGAAGAAGAGGAGTTTAAATCAGAGTCTGAAGATATGGAAGGAAACAATGACCATAATTATGAAAGGGGGAACCCACATCTAAAAAATCAACCATGGTTAGCCAAAGACACTTTGGCCTTCCCAGGACCAGTCGAAAACCTTCCCCGACATACAAAGAATTTGCTGCCTATGTTCGATCCTGAAACCTCTGGATTACCTGAAGATCATATCAAGAAGTTAATACTCACGATCAGACTTATGAACGTTCAACATGAAGACGTAGTCTACAGAATTTTCCCGTACACGTTTGAAAATTCAGCTTCCACGTGGTATTTTAATCTGCCAGTAGGATCTATAACCAGCTGGACCAAGTTCTAGAAAGATTTTCTAGATAACTTTGTAGAGGAAACTACTATGGGAGCTCTGATGGCTGAGTTGTTCACAGCCACCATGAGTCCGAAAGAAAGGGTCAAATATTTCAATCAAAGACTCATGACCATCTTAAACAAATTCTAACCCGCAGCAAGACCATCTTAGGAGTTGCAAATTGAGGTTTATGCTAATGTGCTCCCGACTTCTATTTATATGTTTGTAAAAAGAGTCGCTAAGAAAACCTTGGGGGAAAATTTTGAAGAGGCCAAGACAATAGAATTCCAAATGAAAGGATGTGAAGAAGGCTAGGGATCTCTAGTAAACAAAGAAGCCCAGCCCCCTCCCAGGAGAGGACTCCTTTTGACTAGACCACCGGGGAAACCAACCGAACAAACTCCTGACAAAGGTAATGGAGATATAGAAGATCTATAATGCATGGTTAATAAATTATCAAACGAGATCATAGACATGAAGAGAAATGCAGGAGAGGGAAACTTAAGCCAAAGGCCCTATAAGCCTTTCTTTAAAATAAACCAACCTTTCAAAGCAATTGAACCTCCCTCAGCTAACTTAAATATTGATCTAGGGAATGTTGTGTCTGATTCTTTCTGTACTTGTCATCAGGAAAACCATTCCGAAAGAGACTTCTCTCAATGGGTGCACGCCATGAATTTGATGGCCAACCAGTTTCTAGATGAAGTCTCCCTGATCGAAAATCCAAGTAGTTTGGTTATGAATATTCCTGACCAGGAAGAGATTGAACCACCAAGAGATACAACCATGCTGATATGGGATCTTGACCTGATCATCCCTTCCGACGACTTGTTTGAGTCTCAATAAAAACCCACAGAAGTTTCAGTGGTACAGACACGTAGTAAGGGTCTGCTTGGCTCGAAAGATACCGACGCCACCCATGCCTAAAAAATAAGTTAACTCTTGATCGCCCAAAAACATCCTTCGCTCTCGGAAAAACCCTATAAGCATTCATACCCAGGAATCACCCAAACTAGATTACAACATGGTCGAAGATTTCAAGAAGCTAAAGGCTAATATATTAGTTATGGACATATGCAGGATTCCTCAGCAGAAGGACTTTCTGTTACAAGATTTGAACTCAGTAGAAAACCCGACGATAGGTAATGGTCCGGAAAGAAATGTGTCCTCCACAGATCTGGTGGGAAAACCAATTGTGAACACCTATTTGGGAGACAGAAAGGAAAAACCTTTTGTCCCATCGTTCCTCTTAACGTTTTAAGTCTTTAATAGAAACCTTCATAACTGTTTGGTAGTTTCTAGAGAATCTTCCAACGTTATGCCCTTGTCTCTTTGCAAAAAATTAAATTCCATTCCTCTCAAGAGTGATAAACATGTCATTCAACTAGAAAAAACCCAGGTCAAGGTCATAGGAGAACTCAAAGATGTGATGATCAGAATATCGACACATCCCATGTTTTTGCAAGTGATTGACATCATTGTAGTAGACATCCCAGAGGCATATGGGTTATTACTGAGTTGAGATTGGTCTGAAAGGCTAAACGGGTACTTCAGTACAGACTGTGTACACCTTTAGCTACCACTGAAGGGATATAATAACATGATCATAATCGATATGGAGAGATATCTGAAACATATGATCATTGATCTAGAAACCCCGATCGAACCCTCATCCACAGATTTCCCCATATTGGGCAATTATTCCTGTGATTCCTACTTCAGAAACTTTGCTCCTCTCTTATCCGACGTTCCTCTTACCCAAAAATTTGAAATGGTTTTTCAAGGGGAGTCACCAATACCGACATGAGACACCCTTTTCTGTCAAAACCCCATGCTGGAGATTACAGAACAAAATATGGGAAGGCACGAAATTAACAAGGGAAAGGAAAAGAGCGATTGTCGTTCACAAATTTGGACCCTCTATTTTGATGGATTTAAATCGCAAGAAGGGTCAGGAACAGGGTGCATCCTCATCAATCCTAAAGGTAAACCTCATTTCCTATCCTGTAGGCTAGAGTTTGAATGTACTAACAACACTACCAAATATGAATCTCTAGTACAAGGATTAAAGAAAGCCATAGATTCGAATGTCAAAGAATTGAAAGTTTTTGGAGAATTTGAAATTATTGTTAGACAAGTAAGAAATACTACACATTGCAATTCTCCTCACCTAAAGAACTACCAGTAGGAGGTACATAGGTTAATATATCACTTTGAAGCCTTCAATATTACAACGATCCCTAGGGGAAATAATATTCTTGTTGAATCCTTGGCCACAGTTGCTTCCAGGCTATTGCCTCTATAGGATTATGAAGCCTCCTGATTCACTGTGGAGATGCTCTACAAACCGTGGGTACCTAATAACATTTCCAGTTGGAAAGTCTTTGAAGGAGATGAATAGATCATAAACTTCTTGACCAACCAAGACAATTTCAAAGATCTCGCTATTGACGATGAAGAATTCCAAGAGCAATCAACCGAGACCGATCCTCGAACATGACAACCTATGGATAAATCAAAGGCTCACACAATCCCGAAAGGGATAGCTAATCTACAAAATCTGTTTGATCTGAAAGAGCAATTTAAGGGATCTAGAAACACAAAGACTGGTAGCTCTTGTCCCCTGCATGAAACTATAAATCTTAGGACCCCAGAGAACCCAAAGAACGTGAATCTTGACAAGACTATATCTAAGGAAGAAAGGAAATCTTATCTCAAATTGTTTAGACAATACCAGGATGTCTTCGCATGGTCCTATAGGGATCTGAAAACGTATGATACCCACATCATTCAACACACGATCCCATTAAAACCCGAAGTAAAACCTTTCCAAAATAATCTCTGAAAGTATCATCCATCCCTGGAACCTCTCATGTATCAGGAGTTAAATAAACTTTTAGATGCCAAAATCATTTTCCAGGTTAGGCATTCCGCCTGGGTAGCAAATATTGTCCCGGTGAGGAAAAAGTCGAGTGAAATCCACTTATGCGTAGATTTTAGGAACATCAATAGAGATTTAGAAAAGGACAATTACCCAGTCCCACCGATAGAACAAATTTTGTAGACTGTATCCGGCTCGAAGATTTTCTCTCTTCTAGATGGTTTCTCAGGTTACAACCAGGTTTTGGTTTCAGAGGAAGATCGTTTAAAAACCACCTTTCGAACCAAATGGGTAACTTTTGCGTATAAACACATGCCTTTTGGGTTAATTAATGCAAGAGTGACCTTCCAAAAGGCCATGGATGTAGCTTTCTAGAGACTAATCAATAAATGTGTGGTAGTGTATCTAGATGACGTGACAGTGTATTCGAAGAATATAGAAGAGCACATCCAACACTTAACTCAGATTTTTCAAAAGTGTAGGAAATACGGTATATCCTTAAACCCTAAGAAAACTATTTTCAGTGTCGAGGAAGGTAAGCTGTTTGGTCACATTATATCTCAAGCAGGCATTCACATAGACCCAGAAAGGATTAAGGCCATAGCTCAACTTCCCTTGCCCCATAACAAGAAAGCTATGTAGTCCTTTTTCGGGTAAATCAATTTTGTGAGGAAGTTCACTCCCGATTTTGCAGAAATAATCAAATCCTTACAAAAGATGATTCACAAGGATGCCAAATTTAAGTTGGATGATGAGCAAAAAGATTCTTTCAACAATATCAAAGCTACTATATCTCAGGCCCGGTGTTGCAAAATCCCGATTTCAATAGAGACTTCTCCCTTTATACTTTCGCCTGCAACCAATCGCTAGCTGCAGTTTTGACTCAGAAGGATGACGACAACAATGAAGCCCCAGTGTCGTTCATGAGCATTAATATTCAAGGAGCTAAGCTCAACTATCCTACTATAGATAAACAAGCCTATGCAGTATATAAGGCAATAAAACATTTCAGGTCTTACATCCTCAAGAATTACACTAAAGTGATTGTGCCACACCCTGCAGTCCGATCCTTGTTTACCCAACAAGAAGTGGGGGAAAGAAGAGGGAAATGGATGGTGGTAGTCTAGGAATTTGACCTAGATATAAAACCTACCAAATTAGTAAGAGGACAAGGGTTATGCAAGCTTGCAACCAAAGGCCAGGACCAAGTAAATGAATATTCCAGATGGGAGAATGAAATGGCACTATGGTGTGGCAAAGTATCATACATATCCCCAGGACAAGAGTCTTGGTATAAGGATTTAACTTATCTTCTACATCACGAGACTTGTCCCGAAAACCTCCACCCTAGGGAAAGGAGAGTCCTTAGGTTAAAATCTGCACAATATCGCCTTATAAATTCAGTACTCTTCCAGATCAATTATGACGGAGTACTATTAAGATGTCTCGAACGTGAAGACACAAACAAAGTGTTGAAGGAGCTCCTTGATGGCCCCGCCGGGGGCCATTTCGTAGGAAACACCACCGCTCATAAGATTCTGAGAGCCGACTATTATTGGCCCACCTTGTTCAAAGAAGCACATACTTACACTAGAAACTGTAAGGCTTGTCAAATTAGCACTGGAAAGGAGAAGAGAGCAGCATTCCTGCTCCAACCTGTGACTGTATCTAGGCATTTTGAGCAATGGGGGTTGGATATCATAGGAGAAATTACACCTAGCTCTTCAAAACTACACAAGTACATTCTTACTGCCACTGACTATTTCACGAAATGGGTAGAGGCCATTCCTCTGACTCATGCAAATGAGAAGGTAGTGATGCAATTCATAGAACAATAATTGATCACAAGGTTTGGTGTCCCTTTTGTTCTAGTCTTTGACAATGCAAATTATTTTTCTTCCACCCTATTGATAGAGTTTGCTTTGGAAAAATGAATCATAATTAAGTACTCTGCAAATTATTACCCCCAGGGAAACAGTGTGGCAGAATCAACCAATAAGAACCTAGTGAGAATATTAAAGAAGATGGTTGCAGATAACCAAATAAATTGGCATAATATACTCCATAATGCTCTATGGACCGATAGATTCACACCCAAAGAAGCTATAGGGAATTCCCTGTACTTTTTGGTCTACGGGAAAGAAGCCATCCTCCCAAATGGGCTCTATCTTCCATCTCTTCAACTAGCCCAAGATTCCAGCGAGGAACCTTTGTTGGCCATGCAACAAAGAATCAACACTCTGCTTATGATGGAAGAAGAGAGAGAAAAGGCTAAGTCAAAGTTCCTAGATCACCAATAGATAGTGAAAAGGTGGTTCGATAAGCATAAGGCTAAAGAAAAGAACTTTGAAGTAGGAGACTTAGTCCTGAAGTGGGATAGGGCAAATGAAGCAAAAGGGAAACATTCTAAGTTTCAAAACTTATGGCTTGGAC
>JZKD02S1978821.1:220471-256807 GCA_000966675.3 Picea glauca
CCTTAAAATCATGCAACATAGCGAACTTTATTTCTAACTCATCTCTCACTTACAAATGCGAGAAGCACTGGAAAACTTGCGGTTACTTTGAGGAATCCTCTGTCTAACCTGAGAAAATGAACAACTTCAGAGAAATTCCAGAAGTGTCTACTTTGTGGTTCGACAAGACCTTAAGGGAAAGAAGGAAAGCTAGAAAGGACTACATGAACCCAGAAGATGGGCTACTGAAGGATCCACCTTAACCATTTCAATTTGCAAATAAACAAACATCGTCCTCCCTCACTCACTCAGGGAATAATGCTGAAGTAAAATTGATATTATCAAAAGAGTGAAAAGTAAGAGAGGGTGTGCAGATATCTCCACCGGGGCTATGGATGCTCGCTGGCAACGGAGCAATGTCTGTGATGTCGGGGTGAATCCACCGAGGCTATGGACGCTCGCTGGCAGTGGAGCGACACCGAAGCAGGTGAGTAGAGGTAATTAAAGGCTTCATGTCGGTGAATACTTTTCTAAACTTTTGTAAAAGGGGGACATGATTCAGGGTCAAAGGAAAGGAAGGAAGAAAAGGGTTAAAACCCCATAGGAAGACCCAGAAGCATTAACCGAAGAACTTCAAATGCAAAGGTTAAGAGGTTCCGATTTAAGACCAGTTATGATTCTCCATAAGCTTTCGTATCAGACGAGCCTCAGGGGAGGAAAAAAGTTATTATTTCGCCCAGAAGAATCACCATTTGTTGAACACTCAACACACCCTAAAAAATTCTATGTCCATTTCTACTTTTTGGGTACCACTTGATCTTTTGCACTGGCTGTTTCCACTTCAGTATGAAACTGCTGCCTCTGCTTATATTTTATGTTTTTATGTTTGAATTGTTTAAAGTCTGCTTGAACATATAAAGAATCATCTTAACTTTAAAAGGGACTTAACAACTACTTAAGAAATCAACAGTCTCAAGTTTTCCCCAACATGCTTAGGAAATTCAGCATTGGGAAAGATTAAAAGTGACGAAAATCGCTTGAGAAGTTCAAAATAGCCGAGCACCGATCTTCATCGGCATCAACAGAAGGAGGTTTTCTCATCCCCGTGAATAAACTCTACTAAAGATATCACTGAAGACTGATCTGTTCAGCTTCGACAGAAAAATGAAAGAGTAAGCATCACACCAGTAAAGGAATAATATCGCCGATCGACGACTCCCGAAATGTTTTCGATGTCAGGAAATTATGAAGATGATAACCCTCAAAGAAGCTACGCACTTAAACTTTCGACGATCACCAATCCCCAATAGCATCGGCATCATAAGTGTCTACTAGGAGTATATCAATGGAAATACACACAAGGATAGTAGCCGATCCCCGATTTGTACATCGGAGGGACGCAATGTGATGAGACATTTTATCCCTTAGATAGGTTAGGTACTTAAGATGTTAGTTAATTTGTGGATTGTGCATTAGTTTATTTTCCGTGCACAAATCAAAAGGGGTCGTTTAAGCCTGTCGATACAATGCATCTCCCTCCGCGCCTCCACCGTCAACCAGTTAGAATTTAGTTGCAGAGACCTGGCGAGAGTTTGTTTTGAATTACATTCATTACTCGTATTAACTGATTGATATGACTGATAGGATCTCTCCCATTATATTCTTTTAATTCATTGTGTATGATCCTATTCTGTGGAGAAAGGATTTCAAAACACATAGAAGAGCAAGGCTAACAATCCGGAGAAGGCTCCCAAGGGTTAATAAGTATTAAAGAACAATCATAGTGAGCATTACAGATATGTATTGGCTTATGGTGTTTTTTCGGCTTCATTTCATATGTTTCAACCCAACTCTATTCTGTATGCATGTTTAAAAGATAGTTTAAATTGCAGGAACAATGCCTTCAAAGAAACCCACCACCAGGAAATCGCCAAGAGAGCCAAAGATGCAAGAACTAGAAATGGGAGAGGGTTCCTCCCCAATAGTTGCAAGGCAATTAGAATTCGCTCCAAAACTGGTGCCCGTCATTAAGATGGCCACCAAGAAGGTCTTCGTCCATCCCCCGGCCTTCGGAGACACAGAGGCAAACATTGGGACCAAAACAACATTCCCTCGCCGGGAATAATTGTTTAAGAAAATCAAGAAGGAAGAACCCCTCGAGTATACCCCGCATAGTGATCCTGATACAAGAAGACTCGATGATGATGTCCTTCCAAATATCCCTAGGGCGTATCTGCACATGGTGGAAATCCGGACTCCAATGTTTCCTTGCATTGAGCTCCTAAAGTGGCTCATTGACCACACCGATGCACAATTTTTTTGGATTAATGACAATAATGATGAGTGTGTTGGGGTTTTCTTGCCATCAGAGGTTCAGAGTTACTACAATCTTAGGGAGCCAGAAGAAAAATTGAGCACAGATTTTGTTGTAAGTTTCTATGTAGCACACAACACCAACAAAATCATGGTGTCATGGTGGAGGGAAGACAAAAAATTCATGAATCGGACTTTCGACTGGTATCCGACGACCAATCTAAGGGAACCACACATATACCTGATGGCTCTTCTCTACAGGTTGCATGGGGAAAAAGATTTCTCTCGGTTTTCAGAGGCTTGGATGCCTCTAGCTTTTACGGTAACCATTTCGGGCACAAGCTTCAATTGGGGTGCCATTATCTCCAAACAGTTGAGCACTTGCATAGAACAAGACTAGACGCCGAAAGAGGGAGAAACCCTCTCCTTCTACATGGCCTTGTATCTGCTACACGTCATCTGCGCCAGGAACGTTTTCTCTGGAATGAACATAAACTGGCACTCCTCTGAGCTCCTAGTCCATGTATACTTCGACATTCTATGGGAAAATAGGTACAAGAAATCCTATTCTCTTATCTATGACTAGTTTATTGCATGCATTTATTTTTTTCTGTTCAAGAAAGAGTGCCTAAGGCTGTCGGATGAAGCAAAAAAGGTTATATCGAAAGTAGGTCACTGATATCTAGATGAGTGCGAAACCTACATTAGGGTTTTTAGTGCCACAAGGGCACCCCATTTGTTACCTATATATCTCCCTGATCGACTAGTGTTAGGGGAAATTTTCTATCAGACCATTCTACAAGGTTATAACGCCACTTTAGTAAAGGACAAGAAGCGAGCCTTCATAGCTTATGGGTTTCATATTGGATTCTACATGGTCAAAGACACTGCACATGATAAGCAAGAAGGGTTAAGTCAACTGGAATTCCAGTTCCAAACTGGTCATTTTCATAAGCACGATCCCAAAGGTCTGGTCCTAAAACACGCATCACAGGTGTTGGAGCCGCCTTTGTTTTTTCTAGCCCGTCTCAAATTTCATGTCTCAATGCTCGAAATCGAAATGTGTTTTTCATATTTTCCGTCTGTGGTTTCAAAATCTCGGAAATCCTATCACACAAGCAACAATAATTATTGTACTCGCGAGGCGAGTTCTACTTTTTTGTCAAATTATTCTCCCTTTTGTTCTACCTCAGGATTTCACATGTTGGACGCTATAGATCACGCAATTCACAAGTCCCGAGCAACGAAACAGAGAAATCACTTTAAATTTCTACCCCAGATCAGTAACGAGAGTAAAGTTTTCCTAAATCATGATTAAACGTCATCGGGTTTTCGCGCCTCGGCATTCATCAAATCCAAAAGTTTGTTGGGCGTAACCCCGATAGCCGAAAACATGAGGTCCTTATTTTAGTAACCCGTGTCAGGGTTAAAGGTAAAAGCTAAGCCCTGGTAAAGTTCTATCGGCAATTCGCCACTCAACATTTTCTTTTTAAAAAGTTACATTGTCTAAACTCCAACTCGCGAAATCACGATACAGATATGAACATAATTAATTAATCACTTAATCCAAGTTTATCTTCTCTCTTAATTAAAAAGAATTATCCCGATCTCGTGATTTTGCAGCTCGACACGCAAACTTCCCGGAAGCTAATTTTCGAAGCTCCGAGTCGCGATATGGCGAATATAATAATTACGTAATTAATTAAGCCCCTAATCACGCTTGCGTTTTTATTAACCAAAATCGATCATCGCAATCTCAGGTGCTAGAGGTTCTAAGTGTTAAAGCAAAATCCCTGATATAACGAGTACCGAAATATTAATTAACGTTGGTAAAACAGGATTAATTAAGCTAAATCAATATATCCCGCGTTTTGATGCTTGCATGATTTACGAGGTAGCCTTATTTCTTCCATACGCCAACTGACACTTCAAACTGCCAAAATTTATGGCATTAATTAGGAAATAGGGTGAATCGATGAATAAAGCTCGGGTTTTTATGGTCGAATTTATTTCTAAGCATGATTTGATAGATTTATCCTAAAAGAGTACTGCGTTTTCGAATATATATAGAACTGTTATTCATTATAACAAATGCAATTCTATACTATGCAGAGCATGATTTATCAGCGAGCTAACTTCTGTATGTATACGTATTTCTATCGCAGAAGAGCTAAAGCAGGATCTCCAGTCATGGCCCCGAGAAAAGCATGCAAAGCCAGTGTTGAGGTTTCGGGACAAAGCTCGGACAACGTTGCTGATACTTCAACTCAAAGTGTCGACTCTGTCTCGAACTAGTCTTTTGTTTCCGATGTTCTGCAGGCCGAATTGGTGGATTATTCCGATGATTCCAGCGACAATGAAAAATATGATATAACCACCAAGTATAAGATCGTCATTCAATCAAGAATGCACAAAGTAGCAGCCAGACCACGACTACTTCCATATTATGATATGGTCCGATGGGCATTAGACCATGTGGACATACCAACCAGAACCATCATGAATGAGCAGAAGGTCACCATTGGGACTTTCAGGCCTGAACATCTGCAAGCCATGTATAAGTTTCCCACAACGTCCGACTTTACATATGGTGTCGAATTCTTAGACGAGTTCAAATAGAAGGAATGTGTGCAGTATGATAAAACCATGTCTAGCTTAATAAAAGATTGGGTTTCACGCTTTGCGAAGTTCAGGGAAGACAACCATGGTATATATTCAATAGCTTCTTTAGAACCGCAGTACAAGTATGTAGCTATGATGACATGCAGATTATATGGGAGAGAGGATACCTCACATTTCTTTCTTCCGTGGGTGCCTCTAATATTTCGAGTCGCCGAAGGTTGTTCCTTCGACTGGGCGAAGATGCTGTCCGATAGCTTGACTAGTCAGGTCACAGAGTATTGGGCGCAGAAAGAAAGTGGAAAAATTGCTTCATTTTTTATGTCTGCATACATTATGGACGTTGTTTGCTTTCTAACTCCTTTTCCATAAATGAGCTGGAGTTGGACTCCAGCAGAAGACAAGCCTATCCACGTCTATCATGCGAAATTATGGGAAAACAAAGCAATAGATTTCATGTATGAAATCTTCAATTGGGTGATGGTGCCTCTGCATGTCACTATTTTCGGTCACCTGCCACCCAAGATCTCAGACATCACAGTGACGAATTTGAGCAGCATAGCCGACTGGTATGTAGAAGCCGAATTCTCATATCTCAGAATTTTCGGGTCTTCTATTCCCCCGCATGCACTACCATTATTCATTCCCGACAAGCTATCTTGTCGAGAGGTTGCTAGACAAACAGTAACCGGTGGTATAAGCAAGGAGCTTAAGGGATACTCAAAAAAGGTATGGCCACCTTTTCCTGCTAATTTAAATTCATATTCTTTATTATATTTCGGGCACGCTAAAGCTGAGGCAGCAGCCCTGGAAGACCTAAATTTGGTCCTTATTGAATACAAGAAGCACGATCCGCAAAGGGTCGTGAGTAATCATCTAGCCAGTTGTGGGCTCAAGAGATTTGAGCACGAAAATTCACCCTCGGATCACATTTTCCAGGGCGCACGATCTTATGCCGAGATTCTAGCTCGAATATAAACATTGGCATTTGAGGAGAAAGATGATGTTCTGAAGTTCCAAGAACATCGACGTAGTTGTCTTCCTGCAGTGTTGTGGGGTGAGAATCCGAGTACAGCGGAGGCGAAACAAAAAGATGCCAAAGGCTCCAAGGATGCGACTCCCAGTCAAGAAAAACACCAGGATGAAGGAGAGAAAACTAAGAGTCCAAAAGTAGAGATAAAGACTCCCAACCCGTCGAAGAAGCAAAGTTCGGCTACTACTCTGGGACAATCAGCGAAACAAATCGGAGAGCCTATCACATCAGTTACTCCCTTGCAGACAACTTAGTGAAATATTGACGCAGGATGGATTTTCAATGAAGAGTTGACGCCTATAAGGGTGGAAGAGCTCCCTCCGAATGAGTTCTTCTTCGATAAGAAGAGAAAGGCAGTGGTAAAGAGGGAATTCTATCAGGAAGGAGAGTCAACAGCCAAGAAATACAAAGTTATAACTGATGGGAAAGACAAGAGGAATGAACAATTCACGATTGAAATAGCAGGGACATTAGGAGCATACACCACGACGAACCAATTTTCAGTCGGGGTCTTAAAAAACCAGCTGAAATGAAAGAATCGCCTCATCAAGACTCTGGAAGCTAGACTAGCCACAACAACAAAGGCTGCCAAAGACCAGGAAAGTGTAGGAATGGAGCAGGCTAGGTTGGCCGATAAAAATGAGATAGAGCTGCTCAAGACTAGGCTCGAACAAGCACAACTGGTGGTTCGGGATGGTCAGATGCAAGCGAGCCAGCAACAAGATTTGATCGAACGACTGCAGGCTAGGGTGGAAATCGCCAAAAGCAAAGTGATAAATATCGGGATGTTCCAATCCCAGGCGATGGAGATTCGGAGCAGAGTCTCTGCGGCCCAACGAAATTTGCTCGCCAAGGTGGAAGTGATTCGAGACAACTGTCTGCTGGTTAATCAAGTGTTGGAGAATTTAACTGCTAGAGAAAGGGAAGCTGGAACAACACGGGTCACCTTTCAAGAGGTTGTGATAGACACAAAAAATAGGGATTCGGGAAGTACTCCTAGGTTCACCATTTCATAATAGACCAAAGGAAACATCCTATTGAAAGAATGGGAGCACAACATCTCGAAAGGAAAGCTACAAGCCAGAAGGGTGATGAATTCCTTATAAGAGGCCTTTAGTTCTATAGATGGTAATCTGCTAGGCCTGGATAATGAAGGAAATGCCGAGGCATTGATTCAAATGAATATGGAAAAAATCTCGCTTGATCTAAAGGAAAAAGAGGAAAGAGATTCAGCCGAGATCTCACAAGTGACTATGGCAGACCTAGTCCAAATAGACAAATGTATGATCAAACCAAGCGCGCAATTATGCGCTATCGACATCATAGACAGACAGATGGAGTACAGGCAGATGGAGGACCGATGCAGAACTGTCACGGCTGATATCTCGGTTGGTCGAGAGATGTGTCACCTGTACCGAGAACGCGTGAGGACAAGCTTCTGGCACCAAGTAAAGACAAAAAAAAAGAAATGGAGTGATTGCTCTCCTCCCTATCATAACTGGAAATTTTTGCAACGATTGAGATTCCATCTCATTGTAAAACTGTATAAATATACCATAGAAAGAAGGAAACAAGGTTGGACCTTTTTGTGTCGATTGTAATAGAGTTTTTACATTTTGAGAGTTAATACAAAGCAAATCTGAAGATTCTCAATTCCGTCATGACTGTGTTATGAGTTTGTTTTCTTGTATCTCATATTTTGTTTCATTTCATATTTGTATCTGATGAATGCTTCGCTGTAATTTAGTACAACCTCTACTATAGCGAATGAATTTTGGTTTTCTAGATTGTTACTATTTTTCCTCTGTACCGGCTATCAGCAGGTGTAAGACCAGTCAACACTTTCAGAATTCTATACATATTTTATGCTTCATCGGATCACTTCTTTACATTTTTCTTCTTCTGTTTATACGTGATATTCTCCCTTGATAGGATCCTTACTCGGTAGACAGCTAAATGTTTTTCTCCCACCTCATACATTTTATTAAGATATAACTCAGTTACGGGAAAGAGCCTTTGATTTGCACCCCTGTTTTATTCCTGACACCGTAAAATCTCTTTTATACGACCAAATTGAGACAACACTTAATTTCTCCCTTTGAGGTTTCCTTATTTTACTGTTCCTCCATGACTGTCCCTGTACCAACACAACCCAACATCGAACCTGGATTATCAAACCAAACCCACATTGCCTTAAATCTTTTCGATACCATTCTTAAAACAACCACCACCTGGGTTGAACTCGAACATTCATCGACAACGATTGAACAGGGTATTAACAACCAGGAACTGTTCGAAGCTAGACAACGCCAACGTAGAAATCTTCCCTAGTTTCCCTTGCTGAAGGTTGACGTTTCTCTCTTCTCCACCCTTTACCCACTTTCGAATGCCTAGACACTGTACTTCTAAGCCTTAAGTACAGACTTTGGAACAACATCTTTTTGGCGCCATTGCCGGGGACCAAATTTATGAAAATGACATTTGTTTTTCGTTGAAAGTGTTACCCTTTGATAGTGAACGAAGAGTACACACATTTTTAAGGCTTTTCAATCTTTCACTTGGTGACTCTACAAATAATAAACTGGCATCTGGTCAAAGGAATACCAGACAAAACCTGGATGGTAAGCAGATTACGCCCATTACCGATCCCGAGAAGATTCTAAAGGCGAGAGGCTCTCTTAAGCCAACCGTTGCAGTCTACAAACTTAAACCCCCACAACTGAAGACTAAGAGTCCTTCTGAACCCTCAACTTCACTCAGTCCTCTCTTTGATACTAAAGATTTAACATCAAGTTGCTCTGAAGTTAGGAGTGAGATTCATCCAACAGTCCCCTTAGTACACAAAGGAAGGGGCCCTCTTGAAAGTTCATCGGCAGTCGACATACCGTCTTTCCTTCAGTTAAATTTCCTGACCTCACCTAATTCTGAAGAGTGTGTTACACATTCGGTTTCCACACCTGTCGGTTCTCCCGATTTCGTCTCTTGCAAATTTGAGGAACTAAGTCCTCGCATTCTTTATTTTTCATCACCGTATTTTCCTCCTCACGAAGAAAATAAAGATTCACTTTTAATTTTCCGAAACCCCCTTTACGACTTTCCACAAATAACGATGGCAGCCGCTAGAGGAGGAGGTGGAGGGTTTATCGGAGGAGGAGGGGGAGGAGCTCCTCTAGGAGGAGCTGGAGGCCAAGGGCTTTCCCCCCCTCCCAGAGTGTTTGCAAAAGTTGTAACCAGATACGCCCCCTTGGTATTGCCCATTCCTCTACATGACCTTCTCGAAAATTACATAAAAAATTTGTCAAAATTCACTGGGGAAGGGGATCTGACCGTGGCCGAACACATTAATTTCTTTGATCAATTCGTAGATATCCTAGGTATCGAACATGAAGACGTATATTCGAGGCTTCTTGTTCAAACCTTCGAAGGCCAGGTCCGAACTTGGTTTTGGAGTCTACATGCAACATCTATCTTGTCTTATGACACCTTAGAAGATGCTTTCCTCAGATAGTGGGGTGAAAGAAAGGACCACTTATATTATTTAACCGAATTTGGGTCTTTAAGAAAAAAGAATTCTGAAATAGTCATGGAATTTATTCAAAGATTTAACAAACTGTATAACAAAATCCCAGCCGAGGTTAAACCGTCACAACCTGTGGCCAAGGTAACTTTCGCGGGGGCTTTCGAACCGGATTTCACACTCCTTTTGCGAGAAAGAAGGGGAGCCACCCTAAACCGAATGCATGACGATGCTGCAGAAATTGAGTCTAATATGATGACTTCTGGTAAGCTTAAAGCTAAAGTAGAAATGACAAACCGGGAGACTAAACGCTTTAGAGAACAAGCAGGTCCGTTGGGGTCTAATAGATCCACAGATGATAGGGTAGACGATATGGCCAGAGTAATTAAAGAACTGTCTAATAAAATATCCAGAATGGAGCTCGAACATTCCAAAGCTAATTCTTTCCCCAAAAGGGATTTCAAGAGGAACCCCAACCCCCCGAACCAGCAAAGACAAATAAAAAACGAAGATCAAAAAATACAAGCTCCCTTAAAGAACGAAAATTTTATAGGAGCGAACGATTTTCAAGACTTCTGAGATTCGGATAATGATGTCACAAAATTCGGTGATGACTGCACACAACCATATCTGACTCGAGAATATTATGAAAAATCTCTAAACACGCAACAACCGTCAAATAAGGGTGAAGAAAGTGATCATACTGACCTTTGTGAATCTCAACAAGAAGCTGAGATGATAATGGCTGAGATCCAACCCAATTACAACTTAAGATCTAAGAGTAAGCCCACCTCAACTACCCAACCCAAGAAAATCCTCCAAAGAGGTCAAGCTTATGAGCCTACTCCGGAAGAGACCTTATTACCCAACAACAAAGCGAAAGTGTTAAGCACAAAAGGGTCCGAAGTGGGAAAAGTTAAGCCCCAAGCACAAGGAACCGAAACGGCTAATAAAATTACGCCTTCAACTAGGACCATGAGTAATAAAGTGGTCCAGAAAAATAAATCGGAAAGGAAGGATTCATAAGTCTCAACCAAAGAAACAGACAAGGTGAGTGGAAATTTCAGTTTTGAAAACGAGATAAATAAAATTAAGGTACGAATCCCTCTGGTAGAATTAGCAAAAAACCCTGTTTATCGGAAGAAGATTACCAAAGTGATGGGTGTCTCAGAGAAAGAAAGCCAGTCGAACGTTTTAAACCTGGAAGATGACAAACCTAACATCACTTTTGGTCTGCATTTTGAAGGGGCCAAAGATACTATTTCTCCCTTTTATATCAATTTAAATGTATATGACCAATTGCTACATAATTGCATGTTAGACTCAAGAGCCTCCCATAACGTTATGCCTAAGATTATCATGGACAAATTGGGTCTTCAGATCACCAGGCCTTATGGAGACCTTTACTCTTTTGACTCGAGAAGGGTTAAGTGGATGGGAATGATAAAGGACTTAGTAGTTACCCTGGCACATGTCCTGGTTAAGAGTATCCTGATGGATGTGGTTATTGCAGATATTCCCCCTAAGTATGGCTTACTGTTGTCTAGGTCATGGGGAGCCAACCTGGGGGGTTCCCTTCAATTGGATATGACGCTCACCACAATTCTTGTGTTTGGTGGTCAATTTACTCAGTTGTATTGAGAAACGAGATTAGCATATACAGTGAGCAACCCTCAAAACCCAAACAATTTCCCTATTTACATTACGGACCAAGATCTGGGAAATTGTATCTTGTCTTTTGATGATGGTTTAGATGGTTGTCTGGAGGAAAACGATATAAAGAAGGAAGATTCAAGTTACATGACATAGGATATGTGTAGCACCGATGTTTGGAAAATGTATTTTGATGGTGCCTCATCTTGTGAAGGGGCCGGTGCATGAGTGCTTTTAGTCGCTCCCGAAGGTAAGTTTGTGGTTCCTTTTTCCTACCGACTACAGTGGGATATAGATTATACCAACAACGTATGTGAGTACGAAGCATTGGTCTTAGGATTAGAAGATGCTAAAAATCTAAAAATAAATAACTTAGAGGTATATGGAGATGCAGAGTTAATAGTCAAACAGATAAATCGACAGTACCAAGCCAAGCATCCCAGATTAAGATCATACAGGAATTGTGCCCGGGATCTCATGGAAAACTTTTTCTCGTCCGTAAATGTCCACTTCATCCCACGCGCAGAGAATTTACACACTGACGCATTGGCTAAAGCAACTTCAACCTTCTCTCCTCCCACAACTTTCAAATTGAAGTATCACATTGAAATTAGACACAGACCATCTATACCAGACAATATCCAACACTGGCAGGTCTTTGAGGATGACGGACAAATTAAGAAATTTCTTGAAGCAGTGGGTGAATTCTTCGAAACTCATGCAGACCAAGAAAATCAAAATGACCTGATATGGATCATGCAAGAAGGGGAAGATCCTAAAGCTTTTCGAGAAAAAGTTGCGGATCATCGTATGCTGGTCCTTAAAAACAACCAGATTCCGAAAGGATTGATTCCTTTAGAAAGACTTTTTGATCAGAACGACGTACCTGTAAAATCCACTTTATAACCCCAACTAGAAGAAGTGGAGGATTGTGATATAGGAATTGAAGAAGAATCCAGGATGGTAAAAATATCCAAGTTCCTCCCTCCCAAAAGTAAAAAGTAAGTATAAAGACCTACTCAGACAGTATAAGGATGTTTTCGCCTGGTCTTATGATGAGTTAAGAACATATGACACTTCCGTAATTGATCACAAGATACCTTTAAATCCTAGGTTCAAACCATTTAGGCAAAAGATTAGACAGATCAACCCCATTTTGTTACCTGTGATCGAAAAAGAAGTTAAGAAACTTTTAGATGCAAAAATAATCGTACCTTTGAGATATTCAGACTGGGTAGCAAACCTGGTCCTGGTAAGGAAAAAGAATGGGGAAATCAGACTGTGTGTGGATTTCCGAAACTTAAATAAGTCATCTCTCAAGGACAACTATTCGCTGCCCAAAATGGACCATTTGTTAGAAAAGGTAGTTGGAGCCAACCGAATGTCTATGATCGAGGGGTTCTCTGGTTATAATCAAATTGCCATGAATGAACAAGACAGGGAAAAAACTGCTTTCACCACACCATGGGGTATGTTCATGTATGAAAAAATGCCTTTTGGTTTGATGAATGCAGGGGCCACATTCCAGTGCGCTATGGACATCGCTTTCATAGGAGAAAGGGATAAGTTCGTAGTCATTTACCTCGACGACTTGATGGTTTTCTCTAAAACTAACGAAGAACACTTAATACATCTTAAACAGACTTTCGAAAAATGCTGCAGGTTTGGTCTATCTTTAAACCCAAAGAAATCACATTTTGCCATGAGGGAAGGTAAGATTTTGGGTCATATCGTATCTAGGGATGGAATCAGGATTGATCCTAAGATGATTGAAGCAATAGATACTATAAATATTCCCAGAAATGTAAAAGAGATTCAATCTTTCTTAGGAAGAATAAATTTTTTACGAAGGTTTATCCCGAATTTCGCTGAGATTGTAAAATTGATCACAGGTATGTTGAAGAAGGACAACGAATTAAAATGGACAACCGAGGCCAAAGCATCATTCACACATATTAAGAAAGTCATAAGTGAGGCACCTATGTTAGCGAGCCTTGACTATCTAAAAGATTTTCTTATCTTCTCATTTGCCTCCGAACACACTATCGCTGCGGTACTCCTACAAAAGAATGAAGAAGGTTTCAAACAACCAATCGCCTTTTTCAGCAAGAGCCTTACAGACGTAGAACTGAAGTATCATATAATAGAAAAACAAGCGTACATCATGGTAAAATCATTAAAGGCATTCAGAACGTATGTACTACACTCAAAGATAATTGCGTACGTGCCTACCAGTTCTGTGAAAGATATTTAAGTACAATCAGACAACGATGGAAAAAGAGGGCGATGGCTCGCCAAAATCCAAGAATTTGATCTGGAAGTCAAACCAACCAAATTGATAAAAGGGCAAGGCCTGGCCAAACTCTTAGATGAGTCAAATTTCAGAGCCCTAGATATCAATTGCTTGTAGGAAGGCGACGAAGACACGAACCTAAACGAGCTGGATGAAGAAACTGGTCCAAACAAGATCGAAGAGAAGTTCATATCATCAGGCTGGTACAAAGACATAGTGTCATATCTGCTAACTCTAAAATGCCCAAATGAGCTATCACCATCAAAAGCCAGGACTTTAAAACTTCATGCTGTTAAATATTGTATTGCCGAAGGTCAACTATATTGGAAAGATCCACTCAGTTTCCTGTTAGTTTGTTTAGTTGAATCAGAAACTCAGCGGGTTATAGACGAATTTCATGAGGGAATCTGTAGGGGGCATCACGCTTGGAGAGCTACAACTTACAAGATTCTGAGGGCTGGGTACTACTGGCCAAAACTTTTCTCGGACGTTAATGCCAAAGTCCGAGCCGGCAACCCTTTCCAACTAGTTGCTGTTAAACAGAAGCTCCGGAGACGGTCTTTAGTTCCAGTGAAAGCTGAAGCCCCATTTCAGCAACGGGTTCTAGACTTTATAGGCGAGATTAATCCCCATTCTAGTGCTCAACACAAGTGGATTTTAACCACAACAGATTATTTTACTAAATGTGTGGAAGCCATTCCAACCAAAAGGGCGACAGACTCGGTGGTAATCGATTTCTTATAAGACAACATTTTTTCAAGATTTGGTTGCCCCCGAAAGATAGTTACCGACAATGCCCAAGCTTTTAAATCTATGGCTATGATCAGTTTCTGTCAAAAGTATAATATCGTTCTTGGTCATTCCACAACATATTACCCATAGGGAAACGGATTTTCCGAGTCATCTAACAAGAGCCTGGTGAATATAATCAATAAAGTACTGGATGAAAACAAAAGATCTTGGCATGTGCACTTGAAATACGCATTGTGGGCGAATTGCATAAGCACAAAGAGGTCAATCGACATTTCACCTTTTCAGATGGTATATGGGACAAATGCCATGCTACCTATAAACCTAGAGCTTCCAGTGATGAAGTTATGGCAAGATCAAAATGAAGAACCCAATCCTGTCACCAGGAGGATAAATCAACTGATTGAGGTTCAACAACATAGAGTTGAAGTAGACGAAAAGTTGCAGAAATACCAAGATGATATGGAGGCGTTATTCGACCACAAACCAAAGGACAAAGATTTCCTCCCAGGTGATTTAGTATTAAGTTGGGATGCAAGAAAGGAGGAAGTATCAAAACATGGTAAATTTGACCAGCTCTGGTATGGGTCTGTTATTGGACTAATCGGTAGGTGCAGACACTAACTAATCTCCCTAGATCCACCTGGATCTAGAACAAAACAGGACAGGACATGACTCTTTCCCTAAGTTTTGACCATCAAATTAACTAGTAGGAAGGAACAAGTAACATACCTTTATATCGCTTCCTAGGGTTTCTGTTTCTTCCGCTTCGCTCCAGTGCTCTCGTGAGGCCAAGACCAAGACAACACAAAACAACCAAAGTGAAGATAGCACAATATATTCAACAGTCAAATTATGTGTATGATCAAGGAATTACACAATAAAGTGGAAATAACTTTATGGGAAAGGGACATGCCACTATATCATATTAATGGAAAGTAAATATTACAACCTGATAGCCTTGATGTCGCAAACTTCCTTTCGATAGCTCTTGGCTTCGACACACACACTTGCTTAATCCTTGCATGAAGAAGATCAAATCCTCTTGATAGACTTGCTAGAGTCTCCAAGCTGCTATTCAGGCTAAGTCCTTCACACAATTCTTTTCACCAATTCTCCAATGAATCTTGCTTAACATTTTCCATGAGAATTCCCTCAACATATAGGAGAGAATGAATCAGTTACTTGGATAAGAATGATCCCACAATATCAGGGAATCCAGTACAAGGATAACCATTCGAATGCCAACCCATCCTTCTAGAAGATTCCCTTCTAGAAACATCAAGAATTCATCTTTTTCCATGCTTTAGGAAGAGTTCGCACCCTAACTATTCAACACAGTGCGAGAAGTTCGCACCCTGGCTTAAGGCAGCCTGCGAGAATCAAGCATTCTCGCACCCAAATACATTAGCAGCCTGCGAACCTTCTTCAAAAATGAGTTTTCTAGGAAGAGCTGAAAGTAACTTTTCTCAGGAGAAAGTTCTTATGAAGGGCCTGAGTACACCATCATCAATACATCATCATGATGACCAAAATCATGAGTAACAGAATGCCCCCCAAAGTATGAGGTTGGAACCAGTGACAGCCGAAATACTTTGTAAGCTGCATGTGTGTGTTGGAAACCAGGAGCACACCTAATCGGAAACTTGCGAACAACCAAGCATCTGCAGAATATCATATATACCAATTCCGAGGTAGGCATTCCCATACTCACATCATAGACGAATAACATTGTAGACATAGGTCATGGCCACCAATCATACACTATGGATCCATGTCGTCAAAATATAGCATAGCCACCAAAAATACACTGTGGATCTATGCGAAAAATTCAAATTAAGACGACATAGCCATGAGACATACACAATGGATCTATGTGTCGCAAATTATACATACTCCATCGCAACATGGACAAAAGAGATGATATCCAGGGTCTTCAATCTCATCGCCCAAAAGTACGAATCTAACCATGTGATTACATGTGTTGAAGTCGAACATGGAAGAAACCACTTGATTACTGGTCATTGATGAAACCGTTAACAAGTGCGAGGGAAATCACCATTGATGTCAATGACTCCCAAGGTAATCTAGTACAATCCATCAAGTGCGAATGAATGAGTTGAAGTCGAACATCCGATGGAATCTTTCGATCAGGGGTAAATGATGTAAACCCACTGTCGAAAGCGAGGAAACCTGCCATTGAGGCATGCAAGCTCCAAGGTACCAAAGAATTTCTAAGTCTTGATTCTGGATAATGAGCTGAAGTCGATGGAACAAAACTCGTCACAGGAGGGCCTTGATGTATCCCCCATCAATGACATGAAATGAGTAACAGATTTTGAAGGTGAAACAGAGTATGATGTAAATTGAACTGGACACAGGGAAGGTCGACACATAGAGAATGGATAACTGCAGATGGCTGACTCAATATAGGTTTCATATGGACTTCTCTTGAACATATGAACGACATGACCAATGATTTGGTAGCATTGACTCAAAGATGACACAGGGAATGACCTTGTAACAAATCGAATGAGAGACAAATGGATTTCCCAAACCGGCTTCAAATGATGAATAGGGGGTGTCATGTTCAATAGCGACACTTACTGCCAATCAATACGAAGATGAAAACATATCCCTTTCCCAAAATTTCCCCCACCATTTCTGGCAAGTACCTCTTTATTTTTACGCAATCTTGAGGAGGATAACATATGCTTGTTGATATAAGCTTATCCTTCGGATAAGTCCTTCGGATAAGTGCTTCGGAGTATGTTTAACGAACCCTAAGAAGGAGTGGTTTGGTCCCATTACGGGTCTGTCAATGTTTGTTTAACGAGTCTAGAGATAGAAAACTTGAAGGTTTTGCATGATTATAGAGTCTGGAAAAACACTTAAAAGAGAACTCTCTCAGTTCCTTTTTCGTAAAATAGTCTGGATGAGACCGAAAAAGAGATAAATTATCGCTCACCAGATGCTTACTTCAGATACTTTATCGAGCGTGAAAATAGCAAGGTCGCTCGACTATCTTTTCATGTTTAGAGAGTCTGAAAAGAGCTTAAAGAGGACTCCAAGGGGGTTCCTTTTTCGTATAACCTTGTTGAGCCCGAAAAAGTGATAAAAGTATTCTCGATCACGTTCTCATGTATTTGCGAGCGCAACAACGGACAAAGACCATGCTCGAGGTTTTATGCAAAAACCATAAAAAACAATCAAAACACGCGATGACGAAGAAAAAATATGTCTGCATCCCTGTATAGGAACCTCGAAGTCATTATGCCTGCAAAAGTTACACTCAAAAGGACATTAGGGATTAGGGTTTAATAGATAAATAATCATAAAAAACCAAATGACATAGTAAAAGTAAATAAAAAGGAGTAAAAACTCTTTTACCATATCATTTTTACCTTTCCACTATTTGAGCTCAAAAAACCCCTCTTTTACCCTCAAAGTTCGACGTCAGATTGCAGGAGTTACAAGCATCCATTCAGCGAGCCGTCAGTGACAGTAAGGTAGGCTCTTTGTCCTTTACACTTTCATGGTTTAATTTTTCATTTCCATTGGTTAAAAATTCATTTATGAGTTGTTTTTAGGAGCCCTACTTGCGCGCTTCCATTCTCGCAGGTGGGCTACACGGGACCTACGAGAATGGGGCATTCTCATAGGTGAGCCCATAGCATCCTGTGAGGTTCTCTCACTATGCACACAGGGCACCTGCGAGAACCAAAAAGCTCAAATTTTTTTAAAAAATTTACCCAATGAACAAGAACCAAATCATGAAAAAAGTTGCTAATCTTCTTTTTGTGTTCAATATGTAGATAATTGGCCATCAAAATGGTTCTTGAATGGCGCGAAAGGGAGCACGAAGAAGACAATGCAATTGCCGAAAATCATCCACCTACTATTGCTGCTTTGAGAAATTGTGGCCTACTGAAGTACTTTCGCATCCCGGGCATGAGGGCCCAAGTCAGGTTATTAGAGTACCTGGTGCGTATGTGGGACCTTGATTAGCAGGTATTTCATGTGGGGGTCCACACACTGTCCTTAGATATTGAGGACATTTACTTTTTGACTAGACTGTCACAACGCGGGCACTATGTGAGCTTGATTGGTGGCAGAGGTGGTGGGCTGCCCATGAGTGAGTACTGCCATTTACACTGCGTTCCTGAGGCAAAGAGAAAGAAAGGAAAAGTAGCTATTTGGGGGGTACAAGATTTGACCCTTCGTACTATCCTATTCACCATAGCTCAGATGGCTGGGAGTTCTGCTCCTCACATGGTGTTACAGAGTTACTTCCAGTATTCCATCGAGTGTACTGAACCTCGGGTGTTCAACTGGGTAGATGCTGTGCTTTGTAGTATAAAAAATCAGTTGACCAAATGCAGACAAGGCGACCTGAAGCAATTCGGGTACGGATATTTGTTAGTGTCCTTCTTCCTTGACAGGGTTCCCTTACTGAGACTGCAGGTTGAGTGGAATTTACCCGCTCCCAGGGATCCAAGGATGCTGAGATGGTGTCGGCTCATGGCCCGACACGTAGCAGGACCAATCATCAAATATGATGATACCTTTTTTGACTGGCTTCAACAACAGATGTTGATGGTTGACGACTATGCTTATACTGGGTTGGATTTACAGGGAGATCCAGACTTAGTATTGCCAGAGGATGCTCAGTGGGGGGAACTTGGTAAGAAGTACACACATTTTCTCTTTTTAAATGTTTTGTGAATTTTTTCATATTCAAATGTTTTTGTTTTATATGTTCGTTCAAAGACTAATTACATAATCGTTGTTGATGTCACAGATGTTGGACCTTACATACCTCCTAGTACTTTTCCCATTCAGCGTTGAGGAGAGGTAGTGGCAGTGCCACAATATGATGAGGATTATCAAGTGGTGGAACAAAATCTAGAGGGCCCGACCGCAGATATTCCAGACATGACTCTGGAAGAGGTTCCACGACGCGATCAACATCATACTGTAGGAGTGTCAGGGTCCATGAATCGACTGCTTCGTAGGGTTGCTCGGGCAGTCATGTGTTACTGTGAATGTCATCCACGACGTCACTTTGTAGAAGTTATGAGCTTCAGATTTTGACATTTTGGTCTTCGGACAAACTTTTTGTAAGAAATTATTTTGATCGTTATATATACAGATGGCTTCTATCGGTTTATCATGTATTGTGTGAATATTGATGTGATTGATTTATAAATAATTCAAATGTTTGTCTAATACATAATTAGCCAATGCATCTGTTAATGTATTTAGACATCTAGGAATATGTTGATATTCAATGTGATCAAAATAACGTTCCAAGAGGCGAATTCGCAAATACACCCGTAACAAAGTAGGACTTCGAATAGTGTAGACATTACTTAACTGTAGTACTACAAGCTTTGAATCGAGTCGCACAACCAAATGATGAATTCCGAGCAAGATAACATCAGCCAATAATTCAATAACGGTGCTATACTCTGCAATGTTGTTGGTCGCACGACCGAGACACACACCTTGTAAGGAGACAAGTTCGTTTGTAGGGGAGTAAATGGCCCATGCAGTGGAAGCAAAGTTCTGAGTATTACGGCTAGTGCCATCAGCGAAGCCAATGTAGGATAGCGAAGTCTTCGACATCTGGAAATTAAACACAATGTCACATAAGGGCAGAGACCAGATAACGACAAAAGCAAGCTATAGTAACACACAAAAAGTATGATACAATAAAAATACAAGTACTTGTGCACAGATGATTTTAGGCATAGTAATTCTTCAAGTACAATCCATTCCTGGGTTCACTCAAAGGGATACCATCGTAATCTACTAACTCACAAGCTCCTTTCTCCAAAACTCGTCGAACGATATAAGGACCTCGCCACATGGGTTCAAATTTCCCAGCTCCTAACATATCTCAATCTTGTTCATAGAGAATAACAAGATCACCTTCGGAGAAAACGTGAGGCTTGACATGCTTGTCATATTGGGCCTTGACACGCTTTTTCTGAGCTTCTATGACTAGGGTGGCATCGCGTTGAGTTTTTTCCAATCACATAAGATACAATAGACGTTCTTCCTCAACAGAAGTGTTGGGTAGGAGTTCAAAAACTAGTTTTAAAGAAGGTATCTCGCATTCAATCGGGAGAATGGCTTCCACACCATAGACTAACCGAAAAGGTGTAAACCCAGTAGCGGACTTGACGGATGTCCGGTACGCCCACAATGATGAAAACAACATTGTGTGCCAACTTGTTTTATGAATCCCTATCATTCGTCGGAGCATAGTTATGAGAACTTTGTTAATCGCTTCGACTTGTCTGTTGGATTTTGGATAATAGGGCGTTGAGTTATCATGGCGAAGAACCAACTTTTCAGTAAGTTTAGACATCATAAAATTCCTAAAGTGGCTACCGTGATCAATGATGATAGCTTGGGGAACACCAAAACGAGCTATGATGTGATTAAAAAGGAACAATGCTACAATCTTTCCAGTGTTGTCAAATGTCGGCATCGCCTCGACCCATTTCATAAAGTAATCAATGGCTACAATAATGTAACCATGCCCCCCGGCCGAGTGAGGGTGACATGTCATGAAATCGATGCCCCATTTCGCAAAGGGACCAACTGAGACCACAGGATGAAGAGGAGCAGGATGCGACTGAATCTTATTATTGTAGGTCTGGTAAGCATGGCATTTTTGAATGGCGACGATGCAGTCGTTAAACAAAGAAGGCCAAATATACCCCGCGCGTAAGATCTTTTGGGCAGTAGCATACCCAGACATATGACCACCACATGCTCCAGAATGGCAGTCATTCAGAGCTTTCTCGACTTCGTCGAATGTTAGACAATGTCGAAAAATAGAGTCAATTCCCCGACGATAAAGAGTATCCCCGAGGATAATGTATTGACGAGCTTGATAGCATATGCGACGTCATTCAGTACTAGAAAAAGTAGGCCGAAAAGTCTGGGTTTGGAGATATATAATGATATCACCATACCAAAGATCATGAGTGCTAATAAGGAAAAGATATTCATCAGGTAATGAATCAACTGCTACATTTTCCGTTGCAGAATGGGGAAAATCGCATATCAACTCAGCAAAAACTAAGGACTTCTTGGGCTTGGTGCATTCGAATTCCAAGTCAAACTCCTGGAGTATCACAATCCGTTTGGAGTATTTTCCCCCTAACAATTGATGTGTCAAAATGTGTTGCATAGGGTTGCAATGAGAAATCACCGTAGTCTTGTGTGAGAGGATATAATGCCGAAAGCATTGGATGGCTTGGATGGTATCCAAGGCTAGTTTCTTGACATGTTGATACTTGATTTCAGTCGGCGTGAGACTTCGACTCAAGTAGTAAATAACATGTTCGTCGTGAGCATCATCCTCTTGGACGAGAACCATGCCAATGGTGTAATCTGAGGCAACAAGATAAAGGAAATAATCGCGACTGTAATCGGGGGGAAAAAGAAGCAGAGCACGTGTTAGGGATAATTTCAAAGCCTCAAAAGAATTGTTGGCAATGGTATCCCAGACGAACTCTGAATCCTTCTTTAATAGCCGCGTAAATCCATGAGTTATCTCAGCGTAATTTGGTATAAAACGACGAAGAAAGTTTTCTTTCCCCTGCAAACTTTGCAACTAGCGAAGTGTAGAAGGAGGAGGGAGATTAAGAATCGCCTCAACCTTTAAAGGATCCACCCGGATCCCTTGACGCGAAACGATAAAACCTATAAGACGACCGTATTCTACATAGAAAACACACTTATGGGGATTTAAACGTATACGGTAGAACCGACAATGAACGAAAATGGCTCGGAGGTGGTTTGGGTGATCGACTCTGCGCATAGAATGAGCGGGTAAATCATCCAAATATGGTTGAACGATGTGCTTGATATCATGAAAATCATAAGACATAGCGCGTTGAAAAGTTGCGCCAACATTCTTGAGACTGAAAGGAAGTTTCTGATAGGTAAAAGTACCCCAAGGACAAATAAAAGCAGTCTTATGTTGATCCTCGAGAATAATTTTGATTTGATTATAGCTGGAGAAACCATCCATAAGAGAGAAGATTTCACTTCCGGCGCAGTCATCGACAATATGATCGATGAAGGGGGTAGGAAAGTTGTCTTTTGGACAAGCTTTGTTAATATCCCTATAATCAATGCATACACGAATAGTGCCTTGTTTCTTATCAATCGGGACAAGATTGGAAACCCAGTCTATAAGAGCCACTAGATAAATAAAGCCGGCTTTAAGAAGTTTTTCGACTTCGAGCTTTATAGTAGCCACTTTACGTGGGTGAACTGGACGAAGGCATTGCTAGATGGGTTTAGCATTAGGATATGTCTTTATCTCATGTATCACAATCTCAGGGTCGATACCCGACATTTCTTCGTAGCTCTAGGCGAAGATGTCACGAAATTCTTTGAAAAGGGACGTATAGGTGACTATTTCGTCAGGGGAACACAAAGCTCCAATATGGACATTTTCGACGATTCCAGGTTTGATGGATATGTCAATGGGAATCGTGGGTGAGATATTTCTTAAGTTCCCTTCGGAAAACACATCGTGTGCAGACTTGGGAACGGTTGAGATGACGACAATGGTCGACGGGGTCGAAATCCGTTGGTAGTTCTCAAGAGTATGTTGCTCCAGAAAGAGGATAGAACGATGATGCCCATCGTCCCAAGGGGTGTCCTCCATGATGGACATGATCATCTCGTCAGTGGGAAAAATAACACAAAAAGGATTGGGAGACAACGCATCAAGAGAGGGGGTAGAAGGTGTTGCCATTTGAATGGCCTGATAGGCAGATTCAATTGGACTTAATGACATTTTGTCGCCGTAACGAAGATGATATCTAGGGTTAGGGACTATCCAGGGGTCATGAGATGCAGGAAGTTCATGAGGCAAGGTGGATATCATGTGGATAGAAGCAACAGACGAGCGTGGAACATTGGGTGGTGGAATGGGGAAAGTACCCATTAACGAAGAGCCCTTAAGAAGGCTTACACCGACGTTCTCATAACCCGGTGGGATTTTAGCGATAAACAGTACGTTGCCAGTATGGGTATCGGAATTAAAGAAGGTGAGTTGGTCGACGGTAACAACCTTTCCTTGATGAGGGAAACATACTACACGGAAAAGGGTCGACACAACGACGTGCATGGAATCGATCCAACTTCGGCCAAGCAGAAGATTATAATCAAGGGGAGCATCAAAGACTTCTACTTTGACTTGGACCGTCTTGCCTTCTAACGTGATGGGAAATGAAGGAAGAACATTGTAGGGCTTAAAACCGGAGCCGTTGAAGGCTTTAAGAGTGTTCTGGGATTCATTTAAGGTAGGAGAGCCAATGGCTTTCCAGCAAGCAAGAGACATGACACACGTCGAGGCACCCTCATCGATAACGATTCGACAAATGTTTTTGTCAGAGACAACCACTTGGATCTGGAACGCAAGTTGAGGGGGTAACCTTGGAATGTGATCTTCCAAGTCAAAGATTATTAAATTCCTGTCCATCGGGTCAATTCCACCAATATCTTTCAACAGTGCCTTCCGTTGTGCAGGACAAGTTTGAAGGACTTTGAGGGCTGGCATTGCAGAAGGTGCTAGGGCTAGATCTTCAACAATGCTGTAGTTCTGGGCCGCACAAGCATGAGGATTGAAAGCCAATTTCTGAATGACGCCCTTTGGGGGGGGTCACAAAACTGTGTCGAGGCTCGGTCGTTCTAGATGAAGAGGACCGTTGGTAGGTGGAGTCGTGGGACAGGGTTGTACCAAGGAAGGGGGTAAATCATCAACCTTCTCCTTAGAGGGAGAATAATCTTTGGCTCAAGTAGTGAGTGCAACATTTTTCTTCTTAGAATCGCCAGTACACATCAAAACATAGGAGGTGGTAGAAGATGAGGGTTGGTCATACATGACCAACTGAGCCTGTTGTTGAGACGGAAAGGGTTGGGACAAGACAGCCAGTGCGGGTGGTTTTGGAGCTCCTTGAAGGAACTTAGTGACCTTGGCACATCATGGACAATCCTTGGTGTAGTGATCATCACCACAGATAAGGCAAGGGTATCATGGTTTGCGCTTATCCCAATCGTCAACAGGGGTAGTTTTGGTTGGCTCTGCTGGAGAATTATTTTTTCCCTCCTTATTCTTACCTCTCCCCTTGTTATATTTGTTTTTACCGGCTGGGGTAGATTGGAATTCATTTATCTCAGAAGTCTTGCCGGTGGGAGGGGCAGGAGACAAAGCATTTTGAACATTAGAAGAAGCAGATTTAGGGTTGGTGCTTAAGGCAGAAAGTGGTTGGGCCTGGGTAGAGCCAATCACACCGTCAGCGACATGCGAGGCAACTGGAGTAGTTGAAGTGCCAGAAGTATTAGGACGAGGTAATTTAGGTAGTAAATTGTAAAGGGTTCCTGTTTGTGAGTAAATGAGGTCAAGATATTGAGCACAAATTATAGCCTGCTCTTCCATGACTATGCCACCCATGGAAATGTCCTTACTGATGTCATTCACAAATGATTTTGTGAACCACTCGGCCAACAACTAATCGGGGAGCTCAAGTTTAATGAGACGTCGTCTCCTTCACCACTCATGGATGTGATCAGATATATGAGTGCCTTTGTTCTATTTAAAGGAAGTCAAAATCTCGGTCCCCATGTCATAATGAATCGGTAACTGGTAATGCGTAAGGAAAGCCATAGCTAGGGTGTTGAAGTCAGAGAAGAAACCTTGTGGCAATTCGATATACCACTTCGCAGCAGAACTTGTGAGGGTTCGTTGAAAAAGATGTAAACGAATAGAGTCATCCATCAACGAGTTGGATGAACACCATAGGTGAAAAGTCATAACGTGATTGTTTGGGTCCTCTCCCGCTTTTCCGTCGACTTTAGGAATGTCCGATGGAAGCTTGGCTGGTATAACAGGCCATTGGGGAGAGTGACAAATAGGATCATTTAAAATCTTTGACAAATCCAGAAGATCCAAAGTGGCGAGAAATGGTAACTGTCAATTCACCTGCGGGTACTGGTGGCTTTTGGGAGGAAGCCCTATCGGCAAACCAGTAGGACCATAAGAAGTATGCATATAATGTGAAGATCCAGGCATATTCGGTGGTGGTTGGATAGGATAATAGCTCATCGGATTATACCGTGGAACAGGGGCTGGAGTTTGAGCAGTTTCCCCCCAAAGGGGATGAAACGAACCTTGATATGGGTGGCCCATGCTAGGGGGTGTTACGGACGCAACTGGGAACTGTTGCCCCCCAGACGTTTGAGGAGGATTTTGTATCAACTGATTCCAATACTGGGCCAAGGACGGAGGTATGTTTTTCCCATAAGGTGGGGTCGGTCCTCCCAGTGAAGGTGGTGTGCCAATTGGGGGCAATGTTCCAATTGGAATTTGCCAACTGAGAGGGGGTTGAGTTATACTACCTTGATGAAATTGTCCACCACTCGAAAGCGAGTAATTTGGAGTGAATGATGAAATAACGCCACTAGGATTAGGATTGCCAGTAGAAGACGAAGAAGGTCCTCCAAAAGGAAATTGAGAGAGTGTTGGAACAAAACCGGGAAGAAAGTGCCCAGAAGAAGAAGGACCACTAGGAGATTCGGACGGAGTTTGTGCAGGAGTAGGAATGGAAGCATTCAATGCACAGTATCCAGGTGGTAGTGTTTGAATGACATTAGGCATTCGCGGTGTGTGGATGGGAGCAAGACTAACTGCAGTAAACCCGGTTGGAACACTCGTAGTAGTTGTGAGATGGGCCATTTCGGCAGGGACGATAAAATGATAAGCGGTAGTCACAGGTATTGTCTCTGTACTAGAGATTTCAGAAATCACAGGTGGGTTGATTTCGGAAATCACAGGCAAACCTGGACCAAAAAGGTCCCGTCGAAAAATGCCCGTAGACCAAAAAGGATCTTGGTCCCCAGGTCCAGACGAAGATCCAGAATACACAACAATTAAGTCTCCGGAAGAATTTGCTCGCATAAAACGTCTCTCAGAATCAGGGTGAAGTCGAAAGTCCTCTCGAGTATTCGTAATTCGAAAATGTTCTAGAGAGTCAGTGCGTTCCACTTGCGGTGTGGTGACGACTGGGACTTCACTGTGCCGAGGAGAGCCTTCAGGTGTGCTTGTAGGCAAGGGTTGAGAACCTTCGAGATGCTCCGGAGATAAACTCTGCATTCTATGTGAACGATGTGGAGGAGCTATTGTAAATGAGTGACAAAATTCACGAAGAAAATCCTATGGTCAACTTCGAGAAACAAACAACACACGCTAGCAAACAAAATCTAGGAAGCAACACCAAGCAAACAAGACCTTCTAATTTCGAAGCCACTAGTTGGTGATGAAATCCAACGTCGCAACAATGAGACGAGAAGGGGCTGGGCTAGGGTGGAAAAGTTACGCTGATGACCTACTTAATGGACTTACACCCTGGTGCAAGCTCCAACACATAATCGTGGGTATACCCTCCAAGGAGCCCAAGTGAGTTTGGTCAACATCAATTCCAGGTACCGTGAATACTTTCCCCTTCACAGTCACCTCATGTAAGAACCTAGAAAGATAGACCACTAAGGTCACCACCAATAACAATAAAGACTGGGGGTACAGTCGACAGTTCGATCCACATGCAAGGGCAGGGTATCAAGCCTGGAATCAACTCAAAAGGCTTCCACTCATCATTGTGGGTATACCTCCGAGTGATCCCCGTAATACGTGCAATCTCTACACTGATATTAACAAAGCAAGGTGAGTAACTTTGTCAATACCAATGCGACCTCATGCTTAACCCTTGTGTGAGAAGGGCTTCCTAGGACAAGATGTTGCAAATGGAATTTAACACTCCCTAACACAAGATGCTATTGTGTGTTTTGTGATTTTGGAGAGTGTATCTCTCTTCCTACTCCAAAGCGCTAGCCTAGCTAAATGTTCGTGTAATAGAGCCCTAGAAAAGAGTTACTAGGTAAATTTTACAATTGCCCAATGTTATTAAGAGATGTTGTTTACTCAAAGGAAATGGAGGTGAAACTTATGTTGTATGACTCTGACCCAACAATGCATGGATGAGAATGAAATGTATCACTTTTCGTTCAATGAATCCTATGTATGGGAGGGAAAGAGAAAGATTTCCAGATCAACCTTGAACTACAATGCAAAATTTCCTTTAAAATGCAAATGCAACAAATCACGCATCAATAACAATTCTCTATTGTGTCTTTTTTCAATAACATTAACAATTGATTTTCAATGTTTTCGAAGACGAAAAAGATTTTTTGAAAGAAAAACGTTTGTTCACTTTCCAAAAAGGACCCACACTATGATAGTGAGAGTACTTAAAATAAAAAACCAAAGAACAAGCAATGATAAAAACCCAATCCACTCTTTCAATGAAAACAAAAATAAAAAGCAAACCAATATAGTCTTTTCAATCGCATAAGAAAAATGATCTTTCAAACAATAAGCAAATGATGAAGACCAAGAAAACACAACTTTCAACCGATCACCAGTCCTTAACTAATCAAACACACTTAGATTCCACAATCAGAGAGTATGGTGTTGCCAAGAAAAGTCAAGAAACGAAAGTAAAGACAAAAGTGACAAGAAGAGCCTTTGAAATCCTAAGACTGTTCATGCACGAAAACGAAGACAAGAAAGACATCAATCAATGGTCCAAGAAACTCTTATGAGGCACCTAGACTGATCTGGGCAGTTGAAGATGCCAAAACTCAAATCCAAAATTTTGAAAAAATGAGTTCGCAGGCTGGCAATATTACACAGTGTGAGAATTAGGGATTCTCGCAGGTGGCCCTTGAGCAGGGTGCGAGAACCTCGCACTGAACCTAAAGGCAGGATGCGAACTCTATGGATTCTCACAGGCTACAGTGAAGTGCAGTGCGAGAATGTCCGAACATAGTCAAATTTTTGGAAAATGACACAAAATTTGAAAAGGGCTCTGGACCCAGAGGGTCTATCAGGATATCTTGAAGACTCAGATATTGATAGGAAAGGAGAAAATTAAAACAAAAGAAAATGGCCACAGAAAAACACCAAAAGCCACAAAGAAAATGGGATTGTTCCCCAGTGGAGTCGCCAATTTTGTTATCAGACTAATCGGTAGGTGCATACACTAACTAGTCTCCCTAGATCCACCTGGATCTAGAACAAAATAGGATAGGACATGACTCTTTCCCTAAGTTTTTACCATCAAATTAACTAGTAGGAAGGAACAAGTAACATACCTTTATATCACTTCCTAGGGTCTCCGTTGCTCCCACTTCACTCCGCTGCTCTCATGAGGCCAAGACCAAGACAACACAAACCAACAAAAGTGAAGATAGCACAATATATTCAACAATCAACTTATGTGTATGATCAAGGAATTACACAATAAAGTGAAAATATCTTTATGGGAAAGGGACATGCCACTGTATCATATTAATGGAAAGTAAAGATTACAACCTGATAGCCTTGATGTCACAAAATTCCTTTCGATGGCTCTTGGCTCCGACACACACACTTGCTCAATCCTTGCATGAAGAAGATCAAATCTTGACAGACTTGCTAGAATCTCCAAGCTGCTATTCAGGCTAAGTCCTTCACACAATTCTTTTCACCAATTCTCCAATGAATCCTGCTTAACCTTTTCCATGAGAATTCCCTCAATATATAGGAGAGAATGAATCAATTACTTGGATAAGAATGATCCCACAATATCAGGGAATCTAGTACAAGGATAACCATTTGAATGCCAACCCATCCTTCTAGAAGATTCCCTTCTAGAAACATCGAGAATTCATCTTTTTCCATGCTTTAGGAAGAGTTCGCACCCTAAATATTCAACACAGTGCGAGAAGTTCGCACCCTGGCTTAAGGCAGCCTGCGAGAATCAAGCATTCTCGCACCCAAATACATTAGCAACCTGCAAACCTTCTTCAAAAATGAGTTTTCTGGGAAGAGATGAAAGTAACTTTTCTCAGGAGAAAGTTCTTATGAAGGGCCTAAGTACACCATCATCAATACATCATCATGACGACCAAAATCATGAGTAACAGGGCCCTTAAGAGTCTCGGCTCTGGAGGGAAAAAATTCTTTCGTACTGGAAAATATAGACGGTAAAATCCTCAACGCCCCTGTTAACGGGCGTTATCAGAAGCATTACATGACGTAATAGTCGCCTAAAAAAAAAAATAAAAAAAATTGTATATATATATGTATATATTTTCATTTAAGCATTGCTTTTGATTTTCTTTTTTTTTTCATGAACTTTCGACACTTTTCGGATAGCCCCGATAATCTTCATACCTGTCTCTTACAGGATTCTAGCTGCACATAAAACAAGCAGGAGAAGTAAACTGAAAGTTGGTGTCAGAAATAAATCGACTCAAACAGGTGATACCCAAGAAATTTGATAATTGTGCAAGAAATTGAAACGAAAAGGTATAGATGAGATTCCCTAAAGGATATGTTCAAAAGGACTATTAAAGAAAACCAAGGTAACCTCATTCAAATGGCAATATCGGCTGAACTGATAAATAACTGAGTTGTTTCTGTGATTACTCGTCTATGAAAAATTAAAACAAATTAAATGATTCACCCAAATTAAAAGCAGTCAGTCAAAGTAAGTATCCCCGAAAAAGATCTACAAGAGTCAATTTTGGATTTTTTGACCTCTGTATTTTCAGTTTGTAAGTCTCTGCCTGTCACCCTTTTCTATCTACGGCTTTACCTTTTAAAAAGTCAATATCTTTCCGTTTCGCTTAAGAAGGGAGAAGGGTTTTCATTTCAACCTTGTGAGCTTCAAAACAGATTGTGGAAAGAAAGCGGGTCTTCACAACTCCTCGATCCCCTGCTAAACGAAGGGATGCTTAAAGTGATCCTAATTTTCCTAGGTTTTTCAACAATATCGGAGGATTGAGGCTTGCTCAAATAGAATGCCCTAAGAAATTTATTTTCCCTTTTTTCCCTGAGAACGAAGGTGTTGTGAAGGTCAAGGGAAGGTTGGTACCGAGTAATCAAAGTAAGTTGACAGACCTATAATGCAAAATATTACACAAATATCAGCCCTGATACAAACTGATTGCCCCCATCTTCGTGCTCTAAAAAGCAAATTATAAGACAGGTGGTGAAAGGAAATTCAGAAATGATTGCCCCCACCTAGTCCAAGAGATGATGAAAGGAAATTCAGAAATGATTGCCCTCGTCTCAGCATTTAAATGCATAAATACATTCCGAAGTGGTGAAAGGAAATTCAGTAAAAGGGGTCAGATAACTTCACCGGGGTACTGAACAAGCCCACTGGCAGTGAAGCAATATCTGAGATATCTGTAAGGCTGTTATACATGAATATCACTCTACTCTGGTAACCAATTTTTTTTAAAAACCTGATCTACATCCCAAGTTCAGACGAGACTCCCTAATTAAAAACATATAATCTTCTTCTTTTGATGCAAGTTGATAGCCACAAGATCTGTTGGGTCTCCTAGAACTGTTTTGATTGTCTTAAGGCAAACTTGAATTTGGTAACGGGAAAGGGGAAGTCGTGAAAGGGACTACGGTTAAATTTAAAAAGAGAATATGAGTTTGAAAGGATTTTCAAGGTAAAACACAAAGTCTATTTCCCCCTTCGATACCCTGTCCTCAGGAACCTTTTTCGCCTGGTTGCAGCTATTGACTCCATTTACCCAATATTGGCACGTGGTCTACTGTTCTTCCCATCTTACAAGAAAACGGGATCCCTAGTTGGAGCCTATGTTGGAGACGCCTTTGTTTTTTCTAGCCCGTCTCAAAGTTCATGTCTCAATGCTCGAAATCGAAAGGTGTTTTTCGTATTTTCGGTCTGTGGTTTCAAAATCTCGGAAATCCTATCACACAAGCAATGATAATTATTGTACTCTCGAGGCGAGTTCTATTTTTTTGTCAAATTTTTCTCCCTTTTGTTCTACCTTGGGATTTCGCATGTTGGACGCTATAGATCATGCAATTCACAAGTCCCGAGCAACGAAACAATGAAATCGCTTTAAATTTCTACCCCAGATCAGTAACGAGAGTAAAGTTTTCCTAAATCATGATTAAACATCATCGGGTTTTCGCGCCTAGACGTTCATCAAATCCAAAAGTTTGTTGGCGTAACCTCGATAGCCGAAAACACGAGGTCCTTATTTTAGTAACCCGTGTCAGGGTTAAAGGTAAAAGCTAAGCCCTGGTAAAGTTCTATCAACAATTCACCACTCAACGTTTTCTTTTTAAAAAGTTACATTGTCTAAACTCCGACTCGCGAAATCACGATAAGGATATGAACGTAATTAATAAATCACTTAATCCGAGTTTATCTTCTCTCTTAATTAAAAAGTATTATCGCGATCTCGCAGTTTCGCAGCTCGCCACGCAAACTTCCCGGAAGCTTATTTTCGAAGCTCTGAGTCGCGATATGGCCAATATAATAATTACGTAATTAATTAAGCCCCTAATCATGATTGCGTTTTTATTAACCAAAATCGATCATCGCAATCTCGGGTGCTAGAGGTTCGAAGTGTTAAAGCAAAATCCCCGATATAACGAGTACCGAAATATTAATTAACGTTGGTAAAATCAGATTAATTAAGCTAAATAAATATATCCCGTGTTTTGATGCTTGCACGATTTACGAGGTAGACTTATTTCTTCCATACGCCAACTGACACTTCAAACTGCCAAAATTTATGGCATTAATTAGGAAATAGGGCGAATCGATGAATAAAGCTCGGGTTTTTATGGTTGAATTTATTTCTAAGAATGATTTGACAGATTTCTCCTAAAAGAGTACCGAGTTTTCGAATATATATAGAACTGTTATTCATTATAACAAATGCACTTCTATACTATGCAGAGCATGATTTATCAGTGAGCTAACTTCTGTATGTATACGTATTTCTATCACAGAAGAGCTAAAGCATGATCTCCAATCATGGCCCCATGAAAAGCATCCAAATCCAGTGTTGAGGTTTCGGGACAAGGCTCGAACAACGTTGCTGATACTTCACCTCGAAGTGGTTACTCTGTCCCAAACTGGTCTTTTGTTTCTGATGTTCTGCAGGTCGAATTGGTGGATTATTCTGATGATTCCAGCGACAATGAAAAAGATGATATAACCACCAAGTATAAGATCATCATTCATTCCAGAATGCACAAAGTAGCAGCCAAGCCACGACTACTGCCATATTATGATATGGTCCGATGGGCATTAGACCATGTGGACATACCAACTAGAACCATCATGAATGAGAAGAAGGTCACCATCGGGACTTTCAGGCCTGCACATCTGCAATCCATGTATAAGTTGCCCACAACGTCTGACTTTACATATGGTGCCAAATTCTTAGACGAGTTCAAATAGAAGGAATGTGTGCAGTATGATAAAACCATGTCTAGCTTAATAAAAGATTGGGTTTCACGCTCTGCGAAGTTCAGGGCAGACAACCATGGTATATATTCAATAGCTTCTTTAGAACCACAGTACAAGTATGTAGCTATGATGACATGCAGATTATACGGGAGAGAGGACACCTCACATTTCTTTCTTCCATGGGTGCCTCTAATATTTCGAGTTGCTGAAGGTTGTTCCTTCGACTGGGCGAAGATGCTGTCCGATATCTTGACCAGTCGGGTCACAGAGTATCGGGCGCAGAAAGAAAGCAAAAAAATTGCTTCATTTTTTATGTCTACATACATTATGGACGTTGTTTGCTTTCTAAAACCTTTTCCATTAATGAGCTAGAGTTGGACTCCAGCAAAAGACGAGCCTATCCACGTCTATCATGCGAAATTATGGGAAAACAAAGTGGTAGATTTCGTGTATGAAATATTCAACTGGTTGATGGTGCCTCTGCATGTCACTATTTTCGGTCACCCGCCACCCAGGATCTCAGACAACATAGTGACGAATTTGAGCAGCATAGCCAACTGGTATGTAGAAGTCGAATTCTCATATCTTAGAATTTTCAGGGCTTCTGTTCCCCTGCATGCACTGCCATTATTCATTCCCGACAAGCTGGCTTGTTGAGAGGTTTCTAGACAAACTGTAACCGATGGTATAAGCAAGGAGCTTAAGGGATACTAAAAAAAGGTATGTCCACCTTTTCCTGTTCATTTAAATTCATATTCTTTATTAGATTTCGGGCACGCTAAATTTGAGGCAGCAGCCCTGGAAGACCTAAATTTGGTTCTTATTGAATACAAGAAGCACGATCCGCAAAGGGTCATGAGTAATCATCTAGCTAGTTGCGGGCTCAAGAGATTTGAGCACGAAAATTCACCCTCGGATGACATTTTCCGGGGCGCACGATCTTATGCCGAGATTCTAGCTCGGATACAAACATTGGCACCTAAGGAGAGAGCCGATGTTCTGAAGTTCCAAGGACATCGACACAGTTGTCTTCCCACAGTGTTGCGAGGTGAGAATTCGAGTACATCAGAGGTGAAAGAAAAAGATGCCGAAGGCTCCAAGGATGCGACTCCCAGTCAAGAAAAACACCAGGACGAAGGAGAGAAAACTAAGAGTCCGAAAGCAGAGATAAAGACTCCCAAACCGCCGAAGAAGCAGAGTCCGGCTACTATTCCGAGACAATCAACGAAACAAATCAGAGAGCTTATCACATCAGTTACTCCCTTGCAGACAACTCAGTGAAATATTGACGCAGGATGGATTTTCAATGAAGAGTTGATGCCTATAAGGGTGGAAGAGCTCCCTCCGAATGAGTTCTTCTTCGAAAAGAAGAGAAAAGCAGTGGTAAAGAGGGAATTCTATCAGGAAGGATTGTCAACAGCCAAGAAATACAAAGTTATAACTGATGGGAAAGACAAGAGGAATGAACAATTCATGACTGAAATAGCAGGGACATTAGGAGCATACACCACGACGAACCAATTTTCAGTTCGGGTATTAAAAAACCAGCTGAAACGAAAGAATCACCTCATCAAGAATCTAGAAGCCAGACTAGCCACAACAACAGAGGATTCCAAAGACCAGGAAAGTGTAGGAATAGAGCATGCCAGGTTGGCCGATAAAAATGAGATAGAGCTGCTCAAGACTAGGCTCGAACAAGCACAACTGGTGGTTCAGGATGGTCAGATGCAAGCGAGATAGAAAAAAAAATTGATCGAATGACTGCAGGATAGGGTGGAAATCGCCGAAAGCAAAGTGATAAATATCAGGATGTTCCAATCCCAGGCGATGGAGATTCAGAGTAGAGTCTTTGCGGCCCAACGAAATTTGCTCGCCAAGGTGGAAGTGATTCGGGACAACTGTCTGCTGGTTAATCAAGTGTTGGAGAATTTAACTGCTAGAGAAAGGGAAGCTGGAGCAACACGGGTCACCTTTCAAGAGGCTATGATAACCACAAAAAATAGGGATTTGGGAAGTACTCCCAGGTTCACCATTTCAGAGCAGACCAGAGGAAACATCCTATTGAAAGAATGGGAGAACATCATCTCGGAAGGCAAGCTACAAGCCAAAAGGGTGGCAAATTCCTTAGAAGAGGCCTTTAGTTCTATAGACGGTAATCTGCTAGGCCTGGATAACAGAGGAAATGCCAAGGAATTGATTCAAATGAATATGGAAAAAAATCTCACTTGATCTAAAGGAAAAAGAGGAAAGAGATTCAACTGAGATCTCACAAGTGACTATGGCAGATATAGTCCAAATAGACAAATGTATGATCAAACCAAGCACGCAATTATGCGCTATCAACATCATAGACAGAAAGATGGAGGACATGTTGTCACAATTAATCCGAGATTGTTACTCTTTTGAAGCCAATTGTCAAGCAGAACCGTCACGACTGATATCTCGGTTGGTCGAGAGATGTGTCACCTATACCGAGCACGCGCGAGGACAAGCTTTTGGCACCAAGTAAAGACAGAAAAGGAGAAATGGAGTGATTTCTCTCCTCCCTATCATAACTAAATTTTTTTGCAACGATTGAGATTCCATCTCATTGTAAAATTGTATAAATATACCATAGAAAGAAGGAAACAAGGCTGGACATTTTTGTGTCGATTGTAACAGAGTTTTTACATTTTGAGAGTTAATACAAAGAAAATCTGAAGATTCTCAATTCCGTCACGACTGTGTTATGAGTTTGTTTTCTTGTATCTCATATTTCGTTTCATTTCATATTTGTATCTGATGAATGCTTCGCTGTAATTTAGTACAACCTCTACTATAGTGAATGAATTTTGGTTTTCTAGATTGTTTACTGTTTTTCCTCTGTATCGGCTATCAGCAGGTGTAATACTAGTCAACACTTTCATAATTCTATATATATTTTATGCTTCATAGGGTCACTTCTTTACATTTTTCTTCTTCTGTTTATACGTGAGATTCTCCCTTGATAGGAGCCTTACTCGGTAGACAGCTAAATGTTTTTCTCCCACCTCATACATTTTATTAAGATATAACTCAGTTACGGGAAAGAGCCTTTGATTTGCACCCCTATTTTATTCCTGAAACTGTAAACTCTCTTTTATACGACCAAATTGAGACAACACTTAATTTCTCCCTTTGAGGTTTCCTTATTTTACTGTTCGTCCATGACTGTCCCTGTACCAACACAACCCAACATCGAACCCGAATTATCAAACCAAACCCACATTGCCTTAAATATTTTCGATACCATTCTTAAAATAGCCACCACCCGGGTTGAACCTGAATGTTCATGGGCAGCGATTGAATAGGATATTAATAGCCAGGAACAGTTTGAAGATAGACAACGCCAACGTAGAAATCTTCCCTAGTTTCCCTTGCCGAAGGTTGATGTTTCTCTCTTCTCCACCCTTTACCCACTTTCAGATGCCTAGACACTGTACTTCTAAGCCTTAAGTATAGACTCTGGAACAACAACGCCTTTGCCTTTTCCGCTTTTATATAGGGTACATACCTCAACAAATCGAGGAATTTGTTGACATATTCTTCTATAGTGAGTTGTCCTAGTTTGAGTTCATAAAACTCTTTAGTCTTTTCGTTGAAATATTTTTCCGACAGATACTTCTTCCAGAAGTATTTCTAAAACCTTTCCCAAGACAAGTCCTCTTCGTGAACCCCTTTCACATTCTTAAGGTCTTCCCACCAAATGGAATCCTTTCCGTTCAAGTTGAAGGTGGCCACTTGGGCCTTCATATTTTCTGAAAAGTCATGGACT
>JZKD02S1978821.1:268912-291795 GCA_000966675.3 Picea glauca
GACTTTCAACCAGGACCAGATCAACAGTCCTTGTCCTCTCTCGCGATCGATGATCGAGATCCACTTCGGGACTTCGTGCTTCAAGAGTCTCAAATTTTCTCGCTTGCCTCCTCCTGGAACACCTTTACTCAGAGTTCCTGATCTTCCAATAGGTGTCCTCCCACATATCAATGATTATGATTTTTTTCAGCGCTTCGGGCTTAAGAAGTTTCAAACTTCCCTCCTGCATTTTCTCCCGGAGTGCTTTCACTTGAAGTTGACGATCCTTCGAAGCATGTCCTCTGGAATCGACAGTCGATATATACTCTGGCCTTCAGGAGTTTCGACCCAATGCAACCTAACACACCTTTCCCTTCTGGAGTGCCCAGTATTCCAGATTGCATGATCTGTTTCCACATGGAAAAACACTAGAAGCGGACACATGGCCCAATCAGGTGGGTGACACATGTCACGTTCTAATCATCTTTTCAATGTTCCAAATTCCCAAATCTTACTGACATGTGGAACACATCCCGTGTGTCCACTTCATCCCAAGTGACATCATAGTGCCTCATTACTTTGGCTCTTCAGGCTTCGGGGCTTCGAGAGTTTTCAAACTAGCACACTTTCAATTCTCCCGAACTCTGAATTCCTGAACTGGCCAATCTGTCGCCATGTGTCCTCCTGGATCGAATGACCAAGATTCACTTTGAGTATTCACCTGGATTCCACAGATGTACTCCACATGTTCTCCTCAATCTGACGGCTATGATTTCTTTGGGGCTCTGGACTTCAGAGATCTCAAATTTCAAACTTATTTGGCCCCATTGGCTTTTATCCGAAGTCATGGATCTGGTGATGCGTGGCTCTCGATAGATCAATGGCTAAGATATTCTTAGATGATCGAACAATCGAGGTTTTATCTAGCTCCCTGGATTTCTGGGCTTCGAGAGTCTCAAAATTCAACTGAAAACCTCTCGAACGGATTCCTCCGGAGTTACTAATCTACTGACACATAACCTCTTGGCGATCGACGATCAAGATCTTCTTTGGATGATCTGATAGTCATCGCTTACTTCGGGTCTTCGACTATCTGGGATTCGAGAGTTTCAAAACTCAACTTATCCTCGCTTGCTCTTTCCCAGAGTGCTTTCACCCGAAGCACATGATCGGTTGATGCGTGTCCTCCTATATTGGATTGACAACCCCCAACTACTTTGGCTATTCATAGTTTCGATGTTCGAGCTCTAACCTATCACATCATTGCATGCCTTTCAATTTGCGTGGGCATGCATCGATGGTTTGGAGTAACCCGATTTTTTCCCCGCAATTCTCTTGATGCTGACATGTAACCCCTCAGGGAAACCATGGTTTGGATTGCAGGACCACCTTGGGAAATTATCTCCCTTGCAACTCATTTCCATGTAATGCTTGCTGGCCGTTGATCTCTCTCTCTAAGGGGATCCGATGGTTGTGACCTTTAACCTTGCTTCCTTTTCATCGAATGACCCCTGTTTACCTATCCTCTTATCCAATGATTCTAGATCTCCCCGATTCTATGGTGGTGATCACTCCCGAATTAAAATGGAACGTTCACGATCCTTTGAACCCACACAGAGGTTCTATGATGTTCCGTCTCCTACGTAGCTTCTGCAACGCCATTCCTCCTAAGCTTTTCAACTTCATGGTTAGAGTTCAATATTGACCACGATATTCTAACCAACAGACCCAACCCATATCGGCCCGGTGTTTCAAGCAAAATCTTTGATACCAAACTGTAACATACCCAGCCCCCCACATGCTGGGTATGCTACCTGCAAGCCCGCCCTATGACTTCTTTCTCTTACTGATACCTTCTTTTTTCATTAAGGATGAATAAGATAACATATTTAACAACATGCACATCAATATGCAACAAGCATGCATAATCTAAAGATTACGTTAAACAATAAGTAAATATACACAATGCAAATACATACATACACATGTAGATGATAATTAAATTACACAACGGAATATACATTCATACACAGGTAGGAATATCACAACAACGAGCACTTATATTTATGAAATATGACACTGACTAAATACAGACCAAGGATGTTCCACCCAACCATAGACACCACTGCTCCAAATATCAATAGCAGTGTCACTCCTGAGCCAGGGCTATGAATCCACAAGGATGGTTCCAGAGTGTAATTGGGTTCCCAAACTTGTCATCTCTCAATCTCTCATAGGTTTCCTGACACCCACAACAATCCAAGTACCCAACTCTCTTCTACCCAGCCTGTTCCACCTAAGAGAATAGACCTCCACCCTTCTCTGCCATGCATTCCCTCAGGCAATCCTTCTCCTTCTTGCCAGGGCTTCCAACACAGATGGTCTAGAATCTCAATGCTGGAACTCTTAGGACTCACAGTTGTGAGCAAAAGAGGGCACATGTCAATGCATTTCAAACATGTAGGCCCTAGTAACGGCTGGATCACACCAACGACCACTACAATAAACTATCCCATGGCTAATTCTTCAGCAGCTCCATTTTCTTTCAATTTGCCAACCAAGACGCAGGTAAGGATGGGTCAATGAATGGGTCAGGGAGTGCACGGGAGTTCATGCATGGGAGTGTTTGAGGGAAGAATGAGTGAGTGAATGGGAAATCAGTGAACAAGTCATCTGTCCAACCCCCCCATTAAACCATAGGCGGTTTTAAGTAACCTAGTGGGGAAAAAAAGAACCCCGTGGCCTTTCCCAAGAAGTTCACATAACCGATCCCCTCCCTTAGACAAAAAGGGTAATAAGAAAACATGAATAACACTTAGTCCCTCAAGCTCCCTCTCTTGTAGAATCATATCCCCCTATAACTCCAGTCCTTGTCCATATAGCAACCAACAATGTTTTTATTATTATTAATGATCAAAACATTACATTTCTTGGCCATACATGCCCTTCATTAATTTTCTGTGCACTCTGGCTTCTCATTATTGTAAAAATACATTATTTAAAATGGGGGTTCAAAACCTGGGGTGTTACATAAAGTATCACAGATAGCGGGATTGAAATTGAACTGCTTCTTCAGATTTTTCTTTGTTCTGTAAGCAATACATTCCTACTAGAGTGCAGTAAGTATTTGTTGGTGCAAAGAATCAAAATGCAAAGATTCCAATTGGATCTTGTTTGTGGCCAAATATCTGTTTATTAATTCAGGAACTTTTCCTGACATTGAAGCAATATAGTTCCTTAAGTAGGCAATGTTTTGGTGGTCTGCTATTTTGTACAACATGGTATACATTGTACAATAGTAGTCATGTAGTAGATCTAGATCACACAACCTTTGGCTCATGAAGAGTTGTGCATGGTGCTCAACATCAGGTGGAGCAACACCTAGAAACTCATTTACTAGAGCAATAAACAAAGTAGCTAATGGATCTGCATCATCCATTATTTCGTCTTTATTTTTTGTGGGATATATATATATATATATATATATATATATATATATATATATATAATGCAAATTTAAATAGAGATAAACATTCTGTTCATACACATATTCATGTAGAAGTGACAATAAAAACATACATGCAACATATACAGGCAATTATGATAAACTTCAGACATGTACCGAAACACAACTTTTAAACATAGCATGTAAAATTAACATAGATTTGGTACTTATCTTTTTATGAGAAGAACACCAATTTTCATATCATGAATTCTTAGAGCTCTATAGCTGTTGCTGGATTCCCTCCAGAAGAAATCACTTCCCCAACAATCTCTCTTACCTGGAGAGAGTTTCTCACATGCCTGACAACCTGCTTCTTCAACCACGGGCCTAACAACCTGCCTCTTCAAACCACAACAACAAAATAGGGTAAGGAAAGGGATGACTCAACAAAATACAGAGGTTCACGATGGCAGAGGGTTCAATAATGGTGGAAATGGGATGATTTCATGCTTTCTCAATGCGTGAGTGTGTGGGTGAATCGGGCAAACAGATGGAAATAATGGTTAGTCTCCGAGAATCATGAGAGAGCAAGAATGGTGAGTGCCCATCCCCCACAATGATGGATTTTCCCACATAAATTTTCATGCATCTTGGATGACACTTGGCTCTTCAGGAGCTCATTCCTCTCCACTTGGAGTTCGTTCCTCTCCCCAAAGGAACTTAGGATAACATTCTTTATTTTCCAACTTTAGTATTTTAGGAAATACATTATAATATTCCCTTGGGTTAAGCCCTCAATATTATCCCCTTTTTCCTAGCCTCTCAACCCCCTTCCCTTTCCCTTCCCAGTGGAGCTTATTCCCCCATAACTATTTCTTCGTGGTTGGTCTACACGCAACGATGTATTTTTATTAATAATCTGCATAGTTACATATACAAAAATAGCCTCTCTGGCCTAATAAACACATAAGCCTCCCATATTGTAAATACTTGGCTCACCAACCTATAAAATTCATTAAACATCGTTACAATTCAAAAGGGGCTCGGCCTTAGGGTATTACAGCCTAACTCCACACTTGCTTATTCCATTACGAAGAAGCTCAATAAATATAGAATGAATGATCATTGTTCTTCCCTAATAAATGACTCTTCCTATCACCTATGACTCTTCATATTTCTCTTAATTATATCTATAATGATATTTATACAAGTAATGCAATCCTAAGGATTATGTGTTTAACATCCCCTCCCCCCCTTAATCCAAAGGGGTGTTTGTGAGTCCAAGCATCATTTTGAACTTTTCAAAAATTTCTCTTCCAAGTTCTTTGGTGAAGATGTTTGCAATTTTCTCATTTGTGGAACAATGTCTCAAGTGAATATTCTTGGCATATACATGATATCGAATCAAGTGATACTTTATATTGATGTTCTTAGTTCGATCATGGAATCTAGTATTCTTGACCAAATTTATTGTAGAAGTATTTTCAACTAGAAGAGGTGTAGAATTCACTTGTTTCTCTTATAAATATTAATGTATTTTCTTGAGCCACACAATCTCTTTCATTTCTTATGCAGATGCCACATATTCTGCCTCTATTATGGAATCTATTGGAACTAACTATTTGTGTGATCTCCAGGAGACAGTTGTTGATCCAAGAATCATGAGATGGCCTGAAGTTGACACTCCATTTTCCTTATACCAAACAAAGTTTGAATCTGAATATTTGATCAGGTTGAGGTCATCCACCTTAGGGTACCCGAGTCCAAAATATTGAGTTCCTTTCAAGTATTTTAGAACTCTTTTTGTAGCAGACCAATGTCCTTCACAAGGATTTTGCATGAACTTGGAAAGAATCCCAACAACAAATGAAGTGTTTGGTCTGGTGGTAGTAAAATATATAAGACTTCCCACAAGTTGTATGTACTTAGTTGCATCCTCAAATTCATTCCCTTCCTTTGATGTGATATTCAAATTATGTTCCATTGGAGTGGAAACACGATTACCCTCAGTCATGCCAAATTTATTCAACAATTCTCCAACATACTTATTTTGGGAGATGAATATGTACTTTGGATTTTGACTTACTTCAATTCCCAAATAGTAGTGAAGATGTCCTAGATTTGTCATTTGAAATCATTTCTTCAACTCTTTATTTATGGATGCAATGTAGCTTTCTTTGTTCCTTGTTATCAACATATCATCTACATAAACTACAATATATACAACATTTTTTCCAAATTTCTTGAGAAATAGAGTTGCATCATCAATATTGTAGTGCTTGAAATTCAACTTCGGAAGATGTTTAGTTAGCTTTTCATACTAGGGTCACGATGCCTGTTTCAGGCCATATAAGGATATGATAAGCTCACATACTCTTTGTTCATGTCCCTTCACAACAAAGTCTTATGGTTGATACATGACAACATTCTCTTTCAAGTATCCACTCAAGAAAGTAGTCTTCACATCCATTTGATGAATTTTCCATCCATTATGTGCTTCCATGGAAAATAGAGTACAAATGGTGGCCCATTTTGTTGTGGGGGAAACATTTTCCTAATAATCAATACCTTCTTTCTATGCAAATCCTTTTTCCATGAACCTTGATTTGTGATTTTCAAGTGAGTCATATAATGTGTACGTGTTCTTGAATACCCACTTGTAGTTGATTGGTTTTCTTCTTAATGGAGGGTCCACCAAATTCCATGTCCCATCCTTGATGAGAACATCATATTCCTTTTTCATGGATTCTTTCCACTAATCACGAGAAGTGGATTCTTCAAAGGAAGTTGGTTCAAATTTAGTAGACAAATTCAACTCACGATCATATGAAACATCCATCTCATCTACATCACCTGAGTTTGAATTATCTACATCACCTCCATCTTGTCTTGAGGATATTTTGGTTCCTGTCTTTCTGATCTCACCAGGATGAAAAATTTCAAGTGTTTTTATAAGCCATTTTGGTGCACCTTTTTGAGATGGTCCAGGTTGCTCAGTTGATTGAGATGGTGTTGAATTCTCATCTAGACTCAACTTTTAAATCCTCTTGATCATATCATACAAATGAACTTCAAGTTTCGATCGATGAAGTGACTAGAACTTCTTCATGAGGGGGATATGGTGCTTCAAAAGGAGATTCTAGAGATTGACCTAGGATAGGGATCCCCCATTCAAGATGTGGAATATCATCATCAAATTCTTGATATGTATTTACATAAGTGAATTTTTCCATATGATCAAGCTGCCTCTCAATAATTTTGTCATTCTTGGAGTATTCAAGAAAAATTTCATCTATGGAAAGGATGAATTTCTTGTTTTCCTAATTGTAAATATGATATATGTTATCACTGAAATTTCGTCTGCAAATGGTTACAAGAATCCAACATCTTCAAACAGCTATGAGTCCACCCATGGACCAAAATTACCAAAAAATCATTTCCAAAATGTCCAAAACTATACAACCAATTATAAAACCAAGATGCGCTATGACTAAACAGGGCGCGCACACACATGGACCATCAAGAAACATAAGAAAAGCACACATGCACACGATGCACGATTGTGGACGCAAAAAACCACACACACTTGAGAACAACGCATTTATGATGTTGTTCGGCCTCCCACCCACTTCTGGTTCATCTTCCAAGTCGATTTGAAATCCAAATCTCGGCTGGATCCAGCTGGGTGGCTGGTCAAAGACCTAAAGGTGCCCTAAACAACCCCTTTTCACACTAAAATCTTGTTGCACAATACCTCAAAGTGGTGCTATAAAACAAGGCCATGGGTGCACTACATTTTCAAGGAATTCATTTGCAAGGTTATGCTGCTGCTATTCTCTTGGGGAAACCTCTTTTCTTATCAAGAGCATATTAGCACCATTCCATTTGGGAAATCCACATCACCTTTTGAGTGGGTTAGCTTGGGATTCTTTCACCATTTATTTCAAGTTTTCAAGTTGTAAGAAGAGCTCAATCTTTGGGGTCCAAGAGTCCTCCCTTGGAGGAAGAAGGGACCCAAAGTCCCCTTTCTCTTTGGTGTTTTCTTTTTCACTAATACAATCCTTTCCATTGGTGACATGAGTCTTGTTTGTTTCTTGTTCTTATGTCCTTATGCACAATAGTTTAGTTGTTTTTTTTCTTTCCTAGTTTAATTCTTAGCTTAGTCTTTTATGTTTCTTCTTCTAACCCTTTCCTTTACTGCTGTCTTGCTTAGCTAACCCAACTAAGCTTGTAAGCGCCTATGTTTTGCTCATTTAGGTGACAAAAGAGGCGCAACAGATTGGTGACTCCACTGGGGAAAGGTATCAATTTCCTACCCCATTGTTATTTTAGCTCTTCTTTTTTACTTAATTAACTTGCAGGTACCATAACCGGCCCAAGCCAACTTGCAAAACATCAAATTCAAAGCTGAGTTGAGAGAATTCCATTCGGGATTTTCTTCATGGCAGTGTGACAGTTGTGTGCGGGTTTATTGGCCCACAGTCACTCATTATGCACATGTGCACCAAAATCACTGCATTACTCCACGCCTTCTGTGCACCCACGCTCAAAAATATTTTTCGATTCGCGCATTGGTGCTCAGAGCGCCTCTTTCTAGTCTGAAACCCACATGCTTGTGCAAAAAAGCACACATTGTAAGATTTTTATGATATATTGAGGGCCCATAGCCTTCTTAAATATGATTTCATGCATGTTGTAATCTGCACCACACTTACATTCCCTCTCATATAAAGGGATTAGTCAAAACACATAGGCACTTAGGGGTTAAAAATCATTATTTTTCCTCTCTTTTTTGTTTTTTATTCGCCACATGGATGACTTGCTTTCACTAAAAATTGGAATCATTCTACATCACATATAAAACTTGCATTGGGACTAGAAATTGGATATCAAATGTTGAGTATGCTCTTCTCTCACACTCCAAAGCGATCTTGAGAATCAGAAAGAGGTTGAAAGACAATTTCACCTCCTTTAAAAAGATAAAATCTTTAGGAGAGGATAATAGCCCCCTCGAGACTCCTCTGAGTTTATTTTTCAAACACATCTCAAGATTGTAATAGGCCCATACATGCCCACATGCTACAAAGATAGGATAGTGTTGAAATTTGCTTTCTTAGATTAAATCACTAGGGAAGTTTAAAGGTTTTGTAACGGGCCCATACATGCTCACATGATCACAATCTAGGATAGTTTCAAATATTTCTTAGATTAAATCACATTAGGGAGTTAAAGGAATAGTAAAGGACCCACATGTCCACATGCTAGCTTCCTAGGGACTTTTGAATTCCGCAAGGTTGTACCAATGGCATTTAGTTAAATAGGTAATCAAAGACTTGTAAGGACCAAGCGAAGTCCACATGCAGCAAGGGGACACCTAATTCATTAAAAAATTAGCACACTTTCACTCATTCACACACAAAATTCACTTCTCACCCACATAGTCTTCTTATCGAAACGTGGAGGTTGAAGTAAGTTTCCTCCAAAGGGATTCCGAAACACCCCACCCCTTTTCTTGATGAAACTATCCACTCCCACTTAATTTCAATGAGATTGGCTCACACCCCCAATCTCTCAAACAACCACATCTAAATTTTTGCTAAAAACTCACTAAGATTTCCTCCACTGGAGGTGCCAAAAGAAATCTTTTAGTCTAGGTATGATTTCGGGGATAGGAATCCAAATAACTCCTCGTTATCTGGTTCTCACATTTTCAAAAAAATAGAAGTTGTAAAATAGGGAACTTTAAATCCTCCAAGTAAAGTGTTCCTAACACCATATTGCAGGGAGATACCCGTGAAGGGTTGAAGGCCGAGGTTTGGTTGTTCTGTGCGTCCCCCCTTGAGGCACCCACCTCTTGGACGGGATCTAGCCCGTGACCCATTTCTTAGGCCAAAAATCTAAATGCCGCACTTTGACCGAGGTACCCAGTGACCAAATTTTAGGACATCTACCTAGGTGGCAATTGCGGGCCGCAATCGCACCTTAATCGGATTTTGTGTGGCTATTGGGAAATATCGCAAGTTCTTTCGGGATATGCCCCCTCTACCCCTCATTATAATTGATTGCTTCATCCTTCACTAGTTTCTCTTTCGGTGGCTTCAGACCCCATTGATGAGTGCTATTGGAAGGTCCAGTGCTATTTTGAGAGGAAGGACGTTACGTCTTTTAGGACACAAGCATTTGTTTTCTTTGTTCCCCCATGCAGACAAAATCCACCTATCCACATATATGCTTCTTTATCAAAACACTTTATGTATGATGCACTTTTGATTACATTTGATTTGGATATATATCGTGTAAAGTTCAAAAATTGTAGCAAAGGCTCTTGTTTATTTATCGCTCTCACCACCATTCGCACACATTCACTCAGCTAGTCGGACATCATAGGGGACCCATAGAACCCTCGTCATTCTAGACGCTTGCTAAACCTCCCTCCTATTCTCGAGGGAGTTCCTAGTCTTGCCAACTCATCGACTCCACCTTCTCACACTCCTATGAGTGCCACTATCTTGGGATTAACATTGCTTGGTTCCACCTTACATGGGTCCAATTCCCAAGGTCCACATTCCACTCGCTCTCCTTTACATGGAAGCGGGGGGCCAACTTCCTCTCAAGGGGGAAGTACAAACCCACCTAGCCCCCTCCAAGGGTCAGGTACTCAAAACACTCACACTATGGCCGGAACTAATCCTACGCCACCCCCCCATATGCCATATTTAGCCTCCCTAAACATACCGGATCTGACTAAACTCACCAATGATCCCATATTGCACAACCCCACATGGCCTACAATGCCTACCAAACTCCCTTCAGACATCCCCAAGTTTGAAGGAAAAGCAGGAGATGATCCTGCCAACCATATCATGACATTTTACCTATGGTGTTCTTCGAACAACATCATGGATGATTCCATCCGATTAAGGCTATTTCAATGTACACTCACTGGCCCATCCACCAAATGGTATGTCTAAGAAAAATCTGGGTCTCATGCAACTTTTGAATCCTTGGCCAAAGCATTTTTGACCTTCTTTCAATTACCCATTTGTCATGACAATGGCCTTGAAATACTCTTAGATTTTAAACAAACTACCTCTACACACATTGCTGACCACATCCACGAATGGCGTCGGCAACGTAGCCTCTGCAAAGCTAACACTACCCCCCAACAGTGTCTCAATTGGTTCCTCAAATCAATTATTTCCCTCCTTGCCAAAGATGTGGCCACCACCTTCCCCCAGACCGAAGAAGAAGCCATTAGCAAGACCCAACAATTCAAACTCATCTATGCCCAATCCAGATACCTATACATGGTACTCCCAGATGCCCCAAAACCTGTGCCATTTGGCCAAGACAAACCTGGGATGTCTCACTCAGCAGACAGATTGATTGGTAACACTACACACTACAACCCACCACCTCCACAACCACCCATGTATGGTTCACCTCAATATCCACTGGCATATGGAGGAATCCCTTATTATCCTCCTCCACCTTATCAACAACCATACCCTATTTCCCTGATTCCACCCATAAGTGGATCCCCGTCGGCACCCCTAAACCACCCACCTATCCAACCAAGTGCCGGTACTTCCTCTATATCGACCTATACCTTAAGCACTAGTGAAAGCGCCACGCCCTCCTATGTACCTTATGGAGCATCGCCTCAACATAATCTATACTTTCCATTTTCTACCCCCCCACAGCCTATGGCTCCACCACAAGGACCACCACACGTTGGGGTTAATTTTGTTCAACCCTCTCCCATTCAGCAATATCAACATTTTGAACAGTTGAACATGACAAAAACACCCCATCAATTGAACAATACTAGAAAGAAAGGAAAAAATCGGAACAATAATAATTCGGGACCAAGAGGAAACCAGAACCAACCCCAACAGAACCAGTCTACGCAGGGGAAACCAAAACCAGGGGAACCAAAACCCCCAAGGGGGAAATAACAACAAACGTCAAGGAAGGAACAACAACAATGTTAGAGCCACCTTCCCTTGTGCCCTTTGCGGTGAGTTTGGTCACTATACTCACCATTTCCCTCAAATCACCGACTTTAAATGGATGAAAGATTCTGTGAATCGACCATGTCCCCCAGCACCGCCTGCACCTCATCAGGCCCCACAACCATATGTACAGCAACCACCCCCAGCTATACTACAAAACCCCATCCCACACCAAGGGGTCATAAATACCCAGCCTAACATGCAGCCTACCCCACCACAGTTGGGACATTATCCCAATACGTGCACCTTTATCGATCACACTATCCTCCTTACCAGTGAGGAAGAAGTCCTTTTGCAAAAATGAAGTCGTCAGTATAGAACACCCCCTGAATCTGCTCCCACTACCTCATAATCAATTCCAGTCACAACATGACCGCCTCTCATAATTCCTTGCCCTAATACTGAAACCTCCCTTCGTATTTCTCGCATCCCATTACACAGGAATGTCCACAATCCTCAAGCTAGGGAAACTCATAATTACAATTTGGTCAATGACGTGGCACAATCCTCGACTGCCAGTCTTAGAGGTCCTTCAAACTTGTCCCACCCAGCGGAAGTCCTTACCTTCTTCCCTGGGAGCAGTCGACCCGGCCGATACCCGACTCATCACATTTGACCTCGACAACAGAGAACCTCACCTCCCTGCTCTTATCGCTTTTCAAATCCCTGTAAAAATTTGGAACATTACAGTTCATTGATGCATCATTGATGAAGGCGCATCCACTTGTATCATGTCCAAATCTGTATGGCAGAAACTTGGTTCCCCCGAACTCATACCATCTGCCATTACCTTAAGAGCCTACAATGGCAGACCCTCATCCCCCGAAGGACTCTTCCAAAATCTCCCCGTCGAGCTCGGGGGAAAAACCGTTTTGATTGACATTGAGGTTATCGATGCCCCGCTTGACTACAATATCTTGTTCGGTCATAACTACATGTATGCTATGAAGGCCATTGCCTCTTCTGTATTCTGAACCATGATGTTTCCCCATAATGGAAAGATCATTGCCATCGATCAAGTATCACATTACGAGCCTAACCCTTCATCCAACATTGATAACATCCTCCCTTTTATCCACAATAATCCCGATGCCTATCCACTCATTGAGATGGCCTCCAAAATCTTCAAAGACCCATCCTTGCTAGGGACCTACCATGGAGAACCACCGCTCCTCCATCCCTCCGCACAAGTATTTGTCGTATCCTCCAATGAAACGACAACTGAAACTAACCTCCCTTCAACCGGGGCCTCTTTCATCCCTAATGTCCCACTTGTTGCAGAACTTCTCCCTCAGGAATCCCCTGAAACTAATTCAGCTCGACCCGTTCCTGATCCTCCCTAGGGCCATATGTCGGTTTGGGAAATAGCCCCCCAAGCCCTTACCCAAATCCCTTTCTTTTACCCCCCACCAGGTGTTGGCGACAAAAGTTACTCCTGGATTGTAGTAGGAGCAGAGCCCGACGCCCATCAGTTTATGTCACGTTTGTTTATAAAGGGGTGATCAGATGGAAGTAAACTCAGAATAGTATCGTTCTAACTTAGAAAACTAGGCTGGAACAGCAGTGACACATGAGGTCTTGACATAACTTAAGCCAATAATAATGATAGTGGTGAGTAAGTGGAGAGAGAGAGGGGAAATAAAGTTTTCTCTGGACGTCAGGTCTTCCAATAGCCTTCAAAAAAGAGGAAAAGTCTTGGCTATGAGATCCACTCAGAGCTGAACAACTTCAAAATGAACTCAAGAAGATTGCAAAACTGATAAAATCAAACCTACATAATATAGCAATACAACACCCGATTGGATCATTCATGCCCGAGATCTTAGATTCAGAGAAAAAGGGGAAAGAAGAAGCTAGCTGCCATTAAACAAGAAGTCTCAAATGTTCTTCTATAACCAGAGAAATAGAGGCTGGATTAAAGCTTTATAATCGGGAGCTATGCTCTACCATCGATACTAAACAAAATGGAAAAAATGCCTACATATACTTGGAGCTGATTCAGGTGCTAAAGGCACGATCATATCGTGAATTCAATGCTTGAAATTGAGGAGCTTCTCTGTAAGGTGGTGCATGCAGACATTGGGAAGACTGCCCATGCAATCGTTTATTAGACACAATCTCTGTCAGGATGGACTATCAATCCACCCCTACGCTTGGTCCTTTCCTGGCCTTCTATTTATGGAAGAAGACAACGTTCAACCACCATCAACTACCACAATAACTACTTCCTTGGGATTGGGAATGGCCTCATTCAACTCTGTACTCGGACAACGTGGTGGATTTTCTTTGGATGCTACTTCGTTGGACTGCTGTGAGGGGACCCCTATGGAGGACGTGGATGAGGATGAGATGAGAGGTGTTGAGTTGGAAGCACTAGGTGGTGAATAAATGGAGGCTGTGACACCAAATGATGAGGCGATGTACCGCGAGAAGGTGACAATGAGGCTGCAATGCGACAGGTTGGGGACTGAGGACACAACATAGGTGGAAGTGGCATGGAGTATGGAGGTACAGGTGTTAGAGGGTAAGAGGGTTTAAGGGGAAAAGGAACATGACAACGGGGAGAGTGGAGGACGGGTATATGGTAGCGAAAGGTAGAAGAGGAGCGGGAGATGTGACAGGGAAAGACACATGGTGGAAGGCGGTAAGCGGAGGGAGTAGGAGTTGTGACAAAAGGGGCCCGCTTTAAACCATCAATTCCAGACCCCCCCTATTAAAGGCAGAATAGCGGGGGGGGGTCCAGAATCCATTCTCAACCGCAGATCCAGGCACCCGAATCTTAGCCGCTTAAGCTTGCGCGCTCAATTCCAGACCCCCCCCCTCCACCTTAAAGGTAGAATGGTGAGGGGGCTCCAGAATCCAACCTCGACCATTGATCTGGGCACATAGATCTTGACTGCAGAGATTTTCCCGTTGCTTAACGGATGCACATTTGCACCCGAAACTTAGGATAAGTGGGTTTTTCAACCCACTTCTTTGCATTTACCACTCCGAGGCCCAAACCATCGAGTATCACATCCCTATACAAGAAATGTTTCTAAAATTAGGCTCCATGGGGGATAGATTTGTCCCTGAGATGCTCTAAGAACTCATTCTGCAGTTCCAGTGCCTTGCTATTGGGCTATGGAGTCTGGCGAAACACCCTGCTGAAAATATAGGCTGAAAAGAAGAACAAAAAAAACATACATGCTCAAAAGAGATTATTTATGTACAACCTAATACTAATATACTTTGTACATGGGGCTAGGTGAAAGAAAATTTCCACCATAGCCAATCAAGTAACTTCCTGAATGGAATCTCCCTCCTTCTGTCCATGATTACAAACAGGTGGTGTAACCATGACAACAGAACGATTACGCTCTTCAACTCCTCCTTACAGGATGAAGTTGAGATGAAATAGGGCGGCTCCAATTTGTGAAGGAAATGCAACTCCATGTATTCCTTAACAGGCTCATAGGACCAGTGGAAAACTCCAGAAAATTGGCGACAGGTAGCCTCCTCTGCTACACAGTTGTGGATGTGTGGCTGAATATCTATGGTAAGCACAGGTGGGTGGAAAACTGACGTAGGTTAAAATCTCTTAGGTGGTGGCTGTTCGTTGACTAGCTCTGGACATAAGGAAAATATCTCCTCTTGTTCTTCTGGTTCTTCTTCTTGGCTCTCCCCCAGGTCAGATTCGTATTCATCATAAATAGGGACCGCGGGTAAATTATGCTCTTCAAACTACTGCTCGGTGACCTTTGTGTAGGCTATAAACTGCACCCTTTTCTGGTCCTCCTCTTTCTCTCCATAACTCTCCCAGGGATCAGATCTATAATTATCATAAATAGGATCCATGGAGTTCTCTTTAATCCCAGGTAAAAATATATCATGGAAAACCCCTTGAAGGAAAATAGAAGAATCCTCTTCCACAACCATCTCTTCTTTAAAAACGGGAAGGTCTTCGTCATCATAAGCAGGACTACTAGGAACATCTGCTTCAACCCTATATCTAGGTGAGCCATCTACTATAGACCACATCTACTCTATAAACTCATAATTTTCAAAAGAGGCATGTTGATCTTTACGAGCATCTAAAAGAACAAATGCATCTGAAATGATGTTAGATGCTTCTATTCTAGTGATAAACAAATTAATATCATTCAACACCTCTATATTTTCACAGCAAATGCTTTCCTCCACAGTCAAAGCTTCATCATAAACATGGTCTGTAGGACCAACAGAGGATTCATGAAGCGAAGAAAACTCTTCAAAACAATTTTCATACAAACACTCAGATGGAAAGTAATCTTTACAAAATGAATGGAAAGTTGTATGAAAACCTTTCAAAGAGTGGATGCTTGCAGCGAGAAGAGATCGACACCAATCAAGAGAAGCTCCCTTTAATGAATACCTAAACAGCTTAATCCATACATCTTCATGCGTGATATTAAGTCGATCAATAACTCCATGAAAGTCCAGTAAATGCTTAGCTGGTTTCTCCGAACTCTTTGCGTGAAATTCAAGGAGGAAATTTTCCCATATGTCTCTATCAGGAATTGCATTAGGAAAACCAACTATCTGGGAAAAGTCACAGAAAGCAAACCTTTGAGCTAAGATTTTCTCCATATCGAACCAGTGGAGTCCCTGATTGATCCTTGAATCATGGAGTCTCCAGGTGAAATATTTACAACTTTGAATGTGCCTGGTCCAAGCCTAGATCTTGTCGTTACCCCAGAAAGCTTCTCAGGCAGAGAAAGCAACTGCTAAAACCTTCTCGAGAAAGCTCCTCTGGGTCATCTTTCAGGAGTGCTAAAGTAGCTACAACTGAAACAGTGATGTGGAAACCTTGGAGTCTCCACAGCGGAGTCGCCAGGTGCACAGTAGCAATCTTTAAGGGCTCTCATGCCTAATGCACCTTCAGAATCAGAGGCTCAATGTCATTCAATCCCGAGGAAAATTTTCAACTTCATCCCCGACAATGGTGCCAGAAATGTTGGTGACGTAAGTCACTCCTGGATTGCAGTAGGAGCAGAGCCCGACGCCCATCAGTTTATGTCACTTTTTTTTATAAAGGGGTGATCAGATGGAAGTAAACTTAGAACAATATCGTTCTAACTCAGAAAAATGGGCTGGAACAACAGTGACACATGAGGTCTTGACGTAACTTAAGCCAGTAATAATGATAGTGGTGAGTAAGTGGAGAGAGAGAGGGGAATTAAAGTATGCTCTGGATGTCAGGTCTTCCAACAGCCTTCACAAAAGAGGAAAATTCTCGGCTATGAGATCCAATCAGAGCCAAACAACTTCAAAATGAACCCAAGAAGATTGCAGAACTGATAAAATCAAACCTACATAATATAGCAATGCAACACCCGACTGGATCATTCATGCCCGAGATCTTAGATTCAAAGAAAAAGGGGAAAGAAGAAGTTGGCTGCCATTAAACAAGAAGTCTCAAATGTTCTTCTATAACCAGAGAACCAGAGGCTGGATTAAAGCTTTACAATCAGGAGCTATGCTCTACCATCGATACTAAAAAAAATGGCAAAAATGCCTACATATACTTGGAGATGATTTAGGTGCCGAAGGCATGATCATATCGTGAATTCAATGCTTGATGTTGAGGAGCTTCTCTGTCAGGCGGCACATGTAGACATTGGGCAGACTTCCCATGCAGTCGTTTGTTAGACGCAATCTCTATCAGGATGGACTGTCAGTCCACCCCTATGCTTGGTCCTTTCCTGGCCTTTTATTAATGGAAGAAGACGACGTTCAACCACCATCAACTACCACAATAAATGCTTCCTTGGGATTGGGAATGGCCTCGGTCAACTCTGTACTCGGACGACATGGCGACTTTTCTTTGGATGCTGCTTCATTGGACTGCTATGAGGGGAACCCTATGGAGGACGTGGATGAGGGTGATACAAGAGGTGCTGAGGTGGAAGCACTAGGTGGAAAAGAAACAGAGGCTGTGACACCAAATGATGAGGTGATGTACCACGAGAAGGTGACAATGAGGCCACAATGCGACAAGTTGGGGACTGAGGACACAACACAGGTGGAAGTGGTGTGGAGTATGGAGGTACAGGTGTTATAGGGTAAGAGGGTCTAAGGGGAAAAGGAACATGACAACGGGGAGAGTGGAGGATGGGTATGTGGGAGTGAAAGGTAGAAGAGGAGCGGGAGATGTGACAGGGGAAGACACATGGTGGAAGGTGGTAAGCGGAGGGAGTAGGAGATGTGACAAAAGGGGGCCCACTTTAAACCGTCAATTCTGTACCCCCCCCTTATTAAAGGTAGAATAGCGGGGGGGGGTTCGAAATCCATTCTCAACCGTAGATCCAGGTGCCTGAATCTTATCCGCTTAAACTTGCGCGCTCAATTCCGGACCCCCCCTCCACCTTAAAGGTTAAATGGCGAGGGGGCTCCGGAATCCAACCTCGACCGTTTATCTGGGCACGTAGATCCTGGCTGCACAGATTTTCTCATTGCTTAACGGATGCGCATTTGCGCCCAAAAGTTAGGATAAGTGGGTTTTTCAACCCACTTCTTTGCATTTACCACTCCGAGGCCCAAACCATCGAGGAGAACACCCCTATACAAGAAATGTTGCTAACACCAGGTATACAAGCTTTCTAGGTCGCTGCAACACTTACCCTTCCTAACGGTGTTGGCAATCCCATTTTTGTATTTACATCCACCTAAGAGGGTTCCTCAACCATCCCTCCCTCCCCAAACAGAAGGAATCTCAATGTAGATTCCCATACTCACTCCCACCATACCCCCTACACCCCCACTCACTAACCCCCCTGCTACAGATGGGGGCAGGCGAAATAAGAAGGAACCCACAACTCCCCTTCCCCCACATGTCCAACCTCCTTGTGCACTATGTGAGAAAGATGGACACCTCACCAACAAATTCCCATCTCTCCCCAAATTACATAATCTCATCCAACTCCCTCGAGCACCACCACCGCTCGTCGCTTCCTCCAGTATTGTCGCTATCTCACAGAACACAAGTAGCAAAGGACTGCGAACCAAATTCACATGCACCATCTGTTCAGAATATGGCCATTACACACACCACTGTCCAACGCTACCGCAATTCCGACAGACACTAACAACTGTATGACATATCTTTCAGCAAATACCCACCTCAACTCTTGTCACCGACATCCATTATGTCACAACCTCAGTCAACGAACGCATGAGATGCCCTTGCTCTCTATGCAAATCACTTGACCATTTCACATATCAATGTCCTATGATCATTGAATACAGGTGTCATCAACTAGCCCCTATTCAAAATCATACCCCCCCTCCTCCAACAAACCTGATAAATACCCTTACCCCATCAATTGATATGGTTCATATCTTCCCACCAGAACATGAGGCACTCCCTTCTCCCCTAGGTCTCGGAGGCAACCGTCCAGTCATCGCAACTCCTGCTACAGCTTCTCTGTGAATCAAGGTCCATGACTATGTCGACAACCCAATACACTACTCCAGGATCCCCTCATCATGGATCCACACCCACACCCTCTCAGACACTCCCTGTAGAACCACCTCTAGTCAGCAACAGAAATCATCAAACTCTCCCCCGACCTCGGCCGGAGGAGCATGTGATAGCCCTGCCCTGGGGTCATCATAAAAGTGCCTCTGGGCCTCTCTATCATCATCACTAGGCCTCGCTCCAACATCCTCTCGACATCGCCTCTCCCCTACTCGTAACTCTCCCCGCGGTGGTCTCACAAGCCCTTGGTGGGCTGGCGCTCAGATAAGCTCGACCTCTCATCCACGCGTTCCCACATCTACACAAACAAACACATGATAGCATCAACATCCATACAAATATCAGCCATATGCTATACTATCTAAAAACAAAACCAATCAACAAAACTAGTAAACAACACATCATACCTCAGCGATCGAATACCTCTCCCGGAGGTAATATCATCTCAGGATCATCATGGAAATCTATCCCACTATATGGAAAATGCAATATGATCTATGGCATCTGACGCCACACTTGTACAACCTCGATCGGGAAGTAGTGGCCACCATCCCCACCCCCATGACAAACCAAAATCGCCGACCATCGCCGCAGTCATGACTCTCGCGCTTCTGGCGGGTCTAAAAACACGCTCGGGAACAACATCGACACCCTCTCTAGAAACCAAGCCACCAGGATTGATCCAAAGGCAAAATCCCCTGAATCAAATGCTTGACACTTGGTGAGATGTCCCACCATGTTGGCATGCAACATCAAGCCCCAGGCTAAATGCTCACCCCCTAGTGCTTGCTGCATGATCCTCAGCTGGCCACCACTGATACACTGAGTCGCGAGTGACCCATACACTCTCACAACCATCGCTGCCATGCAATGATGTACCAGGGCATCCATCGCCCCAGTCCTCACCACTGACCTAGACATAAAATCCTCTCCCGAACAATATGTCCAGGCAAGGGTAGCCAACTGCCCCTCCCCAACTACCACCGACTCAACCGGCAGTAGGGTTCCCTGAAAAGGGAGCCCAGTAAGAAAATAGACATCCTCCTTAATAGAGAATGTCAAGTGCTCTCCACACACAATAAAACATTGCAACTCCGGACTCCACATCGAGATCAGAAATTGCAACAGATACTCCTGTGCCCTCAACAATGGGCACTCAAAAAAATTTAGCAGCCCACAGGTCGCCAAAGCACCACGAACCACCGGCTCCTCATCCGTCATGGCCTCCCTGAGTCGGGCCCAGTGCCTCTCTCTCCAATGGATCGACATCGTCCCCAATGATCACCTGCATCCACATATACAGTACTCGATCAACCATCACAATAACAACCAAATCTACGCAAAAAAAAAAAAAAAAAAGGAGAGAGAGGAACATAAGCTTTCTCACCCTCAGCTTTGCCTCAAAGGCGCGACTTCTTTCCCCACAGGTGTGCACATATGCACACCTATTTAACCCACAAGCACACATGTATGCATGCTTGTTAAGCTCACAGGTGCGCATTCGGTGCACGCCTGTTCACTACACAGTTGCACACTCATGTGCAACTGTCATCAACACAGCCGCACACATATGCACAACTGTGTTTCAGACAGGGGCGCACCCCATGCGCGCCTGTTTTCCCAAATAGCGCACCCCCCCGCACAGCTGTGCCCATTACAACCGCGCATTCGTGCGCGGGTCACCATCAATCACCCGTGCACTTGGGGGGCCACAACCCTCAAAATTCACCGTACGACCATCCATACGGTCCTACCCACAAAATTGACACCTAACTATTGTACAGGAGGATGAGACCACTAACTTGACTCTAGAACCTCTTGGATCGACTTCCTCGCACTCCTGGAATCTCTGAATATGCTATGCAATCTCCTCTCTCACAACTATAGCAACAAGTACAAATGAGGTGGCAATGTGGGCCCCACAGCTATATATAGTCCATTTTGATAGACTTCTAGACTCAATTCTCGGAGCTCCGAGCGTCCATTTTTCAATCCATCTTCAGCCACAGGATCAACACCCTGTCATCTACATATAGATAGTCCTCGGGCCATTTTTCATCCTTATCCCCCAGGGAGCTATTTTTCCATACCCTGTTCAGGTACGCATGCTCATGTTCAAAATTATTAAATAAATGGTTATATGTTCGATTATCTTCAGATATTGTTCACGTCGGGTATTTGGACATCACACACCAACGTGACCCCTTCAGGTATTTAATCAACTCTGGCATGTAATCATTCCCTCTGAATCTCAATTGCATCTCCAGTCACACCCTCTGAAATTTTCCTTTAGGGTCCCTATATCCGGCTTTGTAGTACTGTCACCTCCACTGCATTTTGGGTACTGTCACCCGGTAGCACTCTCCCCCACATGAGTTGTCCCATTCATAGCCCCACTTGGCACTTTGACACTCATGTTGTTTTCAACCTTTAGGGATGGGAGTCCCAATAGTCTTACATAATGTCACGAATGAGCCACATACTCCTTCTCCTCATTTTGCTAGCCTACCCAACGGACTCCCGGGGAACTTCCTCACGGTTTTGTTTTGACTGCACTCCTGCAACATCATTTACCATCCATTTCATCCACCGTTGGTTTTCCCATCTTCATATTTCCCTCCATACATTTCCCTACTATAGAAACCCACCTATGGGGCCCCAACCCCCCACTTATTTTTTAACCAACTTGTGCCATCCTCAGGCCAAGACATCTCACATTGGGGCACCTGTTTTTGTATCTGCATTATTATCCCCATTGATTTCTTAATTCTTTTTGTAATTAAGCCATTGTCTCCAACATTTTACATAGCTTTTTGTTGTCACCTTTGGCGACCTTCCTTTTTGACAAATGCAACCCATGTTGCCCTTGGTTGGGGCATTCCTTATCACCTACCCTTGTTGACATCGTCCATAAACTCCAAGTATCCCATAGGCCACCTACCTCTGCTCTCTGAGTTCGTTCACTTTGTCCCACCTCTGGCACAATGAATCCCACGTCTCGTTGTCCCCCTGACACCTGACCTAGTTGAACGGTTGCAACCACTTATACTTCGCATATCTTCCCAGCCAAGGGCAGTCTTGAGTCTCCATGCATCTTGACTTCGTTCATGTACCTCCTTAGTTCCTAACCTCACCTAGTGGATTTCACAAAACCCTTTGCTTCTTGGAGTCATGTCTCCCTTTTTGTCGACATCAACACAGTTTCCAGACGAGCGACAATATCTTGACTCTCATTACCTTTACAATGAGAAGTCTAGGATGGCACAGGAAGAACCATCATTTCTCTCTGCTGTCATTGACCCCCATAACATTCAACTTCACTTTCTCATGTTATGATGGGTCTTACTTTGCGACTATTGTAGTTGTTTTTTATATTTTCCGAAGACCTCTGAACTTTGCTGGGCTATCAATGCCCACAAAATTCGTGATACTTCTTACATGTGTCATTGCCTACTGTTCAGAGTATGTTCCTCATCAGAATTGTCCTCTGCCTCTATCAAAACCGCCCCCGAGGGCACTGCAGTTGTCTACATCAACACACAATTTTAGTTACTATACAACACCCTTTTTTGAGTTACATGACACGAGCATGGGGCATGCCCGCCTCGTTTGTACACAATTTATTTTCCACACCTTGCGAAAGGTTGGGTCCTACAGGTTCCCTTCTCCCTCCAACGGGTCACTCTTGATACTCTCACTAACACTCTTTCCTACAACGATACTCTCAGAAGAAGAAACATTGATGAATTTCGGCTATTCGTATGCTCCTAACCTCATCCATCAGGGGCCATCTGTTATCACTGAAATTTCATCTGCAAATGGTTACAGGAATCCAACATCTTCAAATAGCTATGAGTCCACCCATGGACCAAAATTACCAAAAAAACATTTCCAAAAGGTCCAAAACTATACAACCAGTTATAAAATCAAGATGCGCTATGACTAC
>JZKD02S1978821.1:298326-311285 GCA_000966675.3 Picea glauca
GTGGAGTCCTTAGTCAAAATGGGTTTGTTATATGTTATGAATAAAGGAAGTTGAAGGAGCATGGACACTATGCCACTCATGATTTGGAGTTGGAAACCATAGTACATGCCTTGAGGAAATGAAGACACTATCTCATGGGGAAATTTTTTGAATTGAGGACAGACCATAATGGTCTGAAATATTTATTTGATCATCCAACTCTGAAATATTTATTTGATCATCCAACTCTGAAATATTTATTTGGCAAAGTAGATGGTTAGAATTTCTAAGTGAATATGAATTTGATATAAATCATATAAAGGGAAAGAGAACAAAGTAGTTGACGCACTCAGCATAAGAGTGCATGAATTGCATGCTACAACCATTATCATGTACCAATCAGATTTGAAACACAAAATTTTAGAGGCTGCAAAATTAGATTTTCAATACAAGGAATTGGTGGAAAAAGTACAACAAGGTAATTTGCAGCAGAAAATTGAAGAATACAAGCTAGATAATGATGAAATTCTCATGTGCAGGGACATAATTTATGTACCAAATTCCTAGGAATTGAAAAATTTGATCTTGAGAGAAATTCATAATGTACCTTATGTTGGGAACCCAGGTTATTAGAAAACTATTGCGGCTGTCAAAAGACAATATTATTGGCCAAGAATGAATAAAGAGGTTGTTGATTTTATTGCCAAATGTTTGGAATGTCAGAAGGTAAAGGCTGAGCATTGACACCCAACTGGTTTTCTATAGCCATTACCCATTCCTGAGTGGAAATGGGAAGTTGTAACCATGGATTTCATCACCAAACTGACCAGAACAAACAAGCAACATGATTCTATCATGGTATTGGTGGATAAGCTTACTAAATCTGCCCATTTTATTCCAGTTAAGCTCACTCACAAGGAAACCAACATTACTGATGTTTATATGAGAGAAATTGCTAGATTACATGGCATACCCAAGACAATTGTGTTTGACAGAGATCCGAAATTTACTTCAAATTTTTGGAAAGGATTATTTAATGGATTTGGAACAAATTTGAATTTTAGCACAACTTATCAACCAAAATCATATGGACAACAGAGAGGGTGAATCAAGTGATTGAAGATATGTTGAGGATGTATGTGATGGATAAACCATCAAAATGGGAAGACTATGTACACTTGGTAGAGTTTTCTTATAACAATGGGTACCAAGCATCTCTAAAGATGAGCCCATTTGAGGCACTTTATGGCAGAAAGTGCAACACACCGATAAGCTGGGATAACCTAGTAGATAGAGCAATGGTTGGGCTAGATTTACTCAGGGAAATGGAGGAGAAAATGTTGAAAATAAAACAAAATTTAAAGGCTACCCAAGATAGGCAGAAAAGTTATGTTGATAAAGGCAGAACTCACAGGCAATTTAAAGTGGGAGACCATGTATTCTTGAAAGTGAAAGCCAACAGAAGTTCCCTGAAGTTGGGAAATTGTTCAAAGTTGGCAGCTCGCTATTGTGGGCCATTTGAAATCCTAGAGAGGATTGGTCTAGTAGCTTATATGATTGCATTGCCTGCATCTATGTCTGTTCATAATGTATTCCATGTATCATTGCTCAAGAAATATATACTTGATGCTAATCATGTTATTGATTGGAATGTGATTCAGGTGGAGCAAGAAGGCACTTTCCAAGTGCATCCGGTACGCATTTTGGACCAGAAAATCAAACAGCTCTGGAATCAAGCCATAGGGCTTGTAAAGGTCCAATGGACCTGGTACGGTCCCAAGGATGCTACTTGGGAGCATGAGGATGCAATGGGGGCATAATGCCCACATATTTTTGAGGTTTTTTGAAAATTTTGTTGTATATGTGTACATAATGCACCGAGGATAGTGCATAAATAATGGGAGGGGATTGTAATATCCCTAGAATGAACCTAATTGTAATGTAAATGAAAATGTACTTAAGTTGGTGAGCTGTTTAATATCATTTTTGTATGCGCCTTTCATGGCATAGTGATCACATGTACTGCACAGTAAAATGATGAAGTGTGCACATTCCAGGATACCGTGCCCAACAACTTAAGTGAAAACGATTTTGAGGCTAGGGATCCTTTATGTATATGCTGTGTTTTATAGGCTGGTGAGCCAGTTATTATAAGCTAGGATGCTTATGTTTTGATTAGGTAGGAGAGCCTAGATGTTAAATGATGCAGGAGCATCGTAAACGTCATCCGCGAGCACATGTGGCAGGAAAGTTCAACGCTCGAGAATCATTTTGGATCTCAAACACTAGGAGTTACTGCGAGTCTTTTGGGGAGCTGATGAAGAATGATAGAAGATCAAATGTTTGGAGGTGGAATGATTAGGGAGTTTCATTTCAAGTCTTGAATGTAATTGAACTTAGGTAGTAGTTAGAGTCTTTTTCATTTTTCGAGTAGATGAATGGGGGGAACCCTAAGGACCCTCTAAGATAAGTAGAGGTTTTGTACGCCCAAATGGGGCTGCTGCAAGTTAGTATGAGTTTTGAAGTTTTATTGTTGTTTGAGAATAGTTGTAGCCATTTTTATTTTCTGAATGAATATAATAGAGGAAAATTGATCCAAATGCGTGAGGTTGTTTCTTTTTGTGATTCTCTGTTATTGTGTTTTCATAAATGGATGATTTTCATTTCGAGTATCTGAAACTGTGATATGTTGGTATAAGTTTCAATTATTTCTCTTCCGAGAAGTAGTGCAAGGTGTGCACACAAAAACACAAGGAGTGCGTTAATGGGATCTATGTCGATCCTGAAGCTCAGAAGAGATAACACGAACTTTTCCCTTTGCAAGGAGCGCAAAGAGAATCGTGTAAGGCGTGCACAGTTGTCCACAAGAATTTGAACTTGCATAGAGATATAGTGCAAGGAGTGCACAGATCCAAGATTCGACTAAGTGTCGAAAGGACTTTGCAAGAAGTTGAAGGACTAGAAAGGAAGAATGCCAGGAGGGCGAGAAGAATTTCTCTTCGAGAATCCTTCGTATCTAAGCTATCAAAATCCCTGAGATGCAAGGAGTGCGCGGGAAGTTGAAGTCTTCATAAGATCAAGTTCAGGAGGAGTAACACTTTTCATAAGTGTTAAGGAGGACCAAGCATCGAACCTGCCGAAGGAACAACGGTTCTAAACCTCGAATACTTAGAGATTCTTCTAAGCCTGGAGAAAGCGCAAGCACAAAGGGGGAGAAATCTCAGCTGTTCGATTTGAACGCTAGAGAATTAGAACCATCCATCAGGAGGGATGCCTGATGAACACTCAATGTTTCGTTGAATTACAGAGAAATAAAGTCAAAGAACATAACTGTTTGAACATGCAACACTGTGGTGGGATGAACTCCAAGATGAGAGGAGAAGCAAGGGAAAACATAAGATATAGAATTGGGACAGAATGGTGGCCAATATTAAAGAAAAATTCATGCCCAAAGATTATCAGACCAATCTGTTCAGGAAGTTGCAAAACCTGAGACAAAAAGGTATGATAGTTAAAGAATACACAGAGGGGTTCTACAAGCTGAACATCAAAACTGGACAATTTGAGAAGGTTGAAGAAAAGGTTTCTAGGTATATAAATGGCCCGAGATATGAAATTCAGGATGAGCTCAACATGATGTCAGTAAGAATAGTGGAAGATGCTTATCAGTTTGCACTGAAAGAAGAGGATAAGTTGGACAGGAAACAAAGCTAGCGAGTAAGAGGTAGAAGCTCGGTCCCAAGAAAAATCAAGGTATTTACCTATGACATAACACATCAGTCTAAGGACGAGACTGAGAAACCACATAGTCACTCAGAAAGAGGAGGAAGTTCCTGAGGAAGACAAGATGGTGGAAGAAGTTCTTCTAGAGGAAGAGGAAGAGGCAGAGGAGGAAAAGTGAGATGTTACACTTGTGGAAAGGCAAGACATAAGTCTTGGGAATGTCCCGAGAGAAAGAAAGAAGGAGAAGGAAAATATCACATTTCAGAAGCACATAGAAGAAATGTTGAAGCAGAAGGAGCAGAATATGGAACATCCTTGATGTTGAAAAAAGTTCTCTTACAACCAGAGGCAGAAGTTGAGAAGCCAGTGTAGAGAAACAATCTCTTCAAGACAACTTGCAAGACTAAAGAAAGAGTATGGAAGGTGATAATTGATAGTGGGAGCACTAAAAACTTAGTATACACAAAGATGGTGGAGAAATTGGAGCTGGAGACAATTGCACATCCGAAGCCATACAAAGTCTCATGGTTGCAGAAAGGACACCAGGTAATGGTTACTAAACAATGCTTGGTTGAATTTAAAATAGGAGGATAATAGAGATGAAATTCTATGTCATGTAATTCCCATGGATGTATGCCATATTTTGTTGGGAAGACCATGGAAGTTTGACAAAAGTTTCATTCATGATGGGAGGAAGAATACATACACCTTGGAGAAGAATGGTAGGACGCACATGTTGCTTCCAATAGAGGAGAAGAAAGTGAAAGAGGAATCCAACACAAGCATACTTCTCATGAGTGGGAATGAACTCTTGAAGTAAGTCAAGAAAGGACAGGAGATGTAGTTTTCTATGGTGAGGAAACCCATAGTTGTCCTTACGAGTACTATAATGGATGATTTACTTGAAGAAATTCAGGAACTGTTGGATAATTTTGCTGACATATTGGTGGATGAGCTGCCTAACTCATGACCACCCATAAAAAGTATCATCCATCATATTGAATTGATACCAAGAGAAAGTCTACCAAACAAATCAACGTACAGATTAACACCTCAAGAGAATGAGGAGGTAAAGAACCAGTTCCAGGAATTGTCAGACAAGGGTTTGGTCAGAGAGAGCTTGAGTCCATGCATAGTACCAACTGTTTTGAGTCCAAAGAAGGATGGAGGATGGAGGATGGAGAATGTGTACAGACTCGAGAGCCATCAACAAGATCACCATCAGGTATCAATTTCCTTTACCAAGAATGGATGATTTAATGGACTGTTTAAGTGGAGAAAATTTCTTTTCTAAGATAGATTTGAAAAGTGGATATCACCAGATAAGAATGAGAGAGGGTGATGAATGGAAAATGACATTTAAGACAAATGAAGGTTTGTATGAATGGATTGTTATGCCATTTGGCTTAACAAATGCCCCAAGTACTTTTATGAGGCTAATGATGAAATACTGAAATATTTCATTGACAAGTTTGTGGTTGTGTATATGGATGATATACTGGTCTTTAGCAGGACTAAAGAGGATAATTTGAGACATATGACATTAGTAATGAGGAGACTACAACATGAGAAGCTGCTGATAAATCTGAAGAATTCCTCTTTTATGAAGACATAACTCATTTACTTGGGTTTTGTGATCTCTTCAAATGCACTGAAGATGGATCTGGAGAAGGTGAGAGTGATCAAAGAATGGCCTCCACCAAAGAGCATGTTTGAGGTAAGGATCTTTCATGGATTGGAAAGTTTCTATAGGAAGTTCATTAGAGACTTCAGTGGAATTTGTGTGCCGATGATGGATACAGTGAGGAAAAAGCACAAGTCTTTTAAATGGATAGAGGAGGCTGAGATGAGCTTCAATATATTGAAGGAGAAGATAACATAATGACTAGTTCTTGTCTTGCCAAAGTTTGAAAAGACATTTCAGGTGAGATGCGATGCAAGTGGAGTTGCAATCAGAGCAATTTTGAGCCAGGATAATAGACCGGTTGCCTATTTCAATGAGAAGTTGAATGAAACTAAGAGAAAATACTCCACATATGATAAGGAATTTTATGCCACAATTCAAGCCTTGAAGAAGTGGAGACATTACCTTGTCCTATGGGAATTTGTCTTGTATAGCGATAACCAAGATTTACAATTCATAACCAGATAGGAAAAATTGAATTAGAAGCATGCAAAGTGGATTGAGTTTATGTAGAATTTTACTTTTGTCATAAAACATATTGCTGGGAATGCTAACAAAGTTGCTGATGCATTGAGCAGGAGATGTTTGATTCTGTAGGAATTTCAGGTGAAGACCTTGGGGTTTGAACACCTTAAGGAAATGTACAATGATGATCCAGATTTCAAGGAGGCATACGAAGCATGCAAAAATACTATGCTGAGAGATAGGAGCCAGTGGGTGGAGTATATAATTCAAGAGGGATCGTTGTTAAAGGGAAATCAATTATGCATACCAAAATGTTCAATGAGGGATAAACTTTTGAAGGAGAAGCATAGTGGAGGATTGGATGGACATTGCAGCCATGATAAAACATTTGCACAGTTGAGAAGTTCATACTATTGGCCGAGTATGAGAACATATGTGATAAAATTCATGAACAGATGTAGAATCTGCCAACATGCGGGAGGAAAAAGATAGAACACTGGATTGTATCAACCATTTCCAATACCAGAGAGGCCTTGGGATGTGATAAGCATGGATTTTGTGTTGGGACTTCCAAGAACACAAAGAGGATTTGATTCCATATTGGTGATGGTGGATAGATTTTCAACTTGATGCAGACCCCCTATCCTTTGTAGGGTTCACTGACCTCCTAGTCTCTGGATCATTCAAATCTGCGAGCTGGAGTAGCTCTTTGAGTCCCTGCTAGAATCCCACGAACAAATCCACAGGTCCAACTATGAAAATCATCTTGCACATACAATCACCGAACGTGAACCTCTACTCCACGCGATCATGGGCTGTAAGCGCTTGCCTACACAAAAGGAGTGTCTCAAGTTCATGTATTAGGATTTTTTGAATGAGCCACCTTGATTCTCCCAATAGACGATTCCCGACAAGGGATTGGCACTAGATATATCCCCTTGTATCCTTATCCACGTGACCACCACCTGTTGCCACCAACTGATCCCAAAAAGGCACGTCGCATTTCGCGTGTCGGCAATACAAATAAATCGACTCTTTTTTCTTCAAATTCCCGAGTCCCGAACTGCGACAGGGGCTTATCTCGTGCTAGATCCTCCCTTTACTTCCACCATATGACCTCTGGCTATAACCTGGGGCTAAACCTTCCGAGCACATCAAAAATTCATGTATCACGAGTTCTTGTTGCTTCCCTCTTTGACTTTTCCCTCCTACGAGTCAGCGAAATGCTGGTCTCTCGCCATGCGTCCCTCCAAAATGGATGGCTCTGATGATGTCGAGATAGCCAATGGCTATGATATTTTTCATGATTTTTCACTTCGTGAATCCTCTCTATTCTTCTCTTAAACCTTTCCACCCTACGAGTCAGTGAAATGCTGAGCTCTTGCCATGTGTCCTCCTTGTTAGACGACCCCAATCAAATCACGGTTTCGCACATCGCGAGTTCAAACAGTTATGTTCTTTGACCTTGTTGCTCTACAATTCAACGAAATGCTAAGCATTCTCCATGCATCCATTATGATGGATGGTTCTGATTCTCTAGCGTTCAAATCGAATGACTGATATTTCTCCCCCTTTGTGCTTGCGCTTTCTCCAGACTTAGAAGAATCTCTAAGAATTTGAGGTTTCGAACCATTGTTCCTTTGACAGGTTCGATGCTTGGGCCTCCTTAACATTTATGAAAAGAATTACTCCTCATGAGCTTGATCTTATGAAGACTTTGACTTCCCGTGCACTCCTTGCATTTCATGAATTTCGATAGCTCAGATCCGAAGGATTCTCAAAGAGAAATTATTCTCTCCCTCCTGACGTTCTTCCTTTATGGTCCTTTGACTTCTTGCAAATTCCTTTCAACACTTAGTTGAATCTCAGATCCATGCACTCCTTGCACCATATCTCTACGCAAGTTCAAATTCTTGCGGATGACTGTGCACACCTTGCACTAGTTTCTTTACGCTCCTTGCAAAGGGAAATGTTCACATTATCTCTTCTGAGCTTCAGGATCGATACAGATCTTGTTAATGCACTCCTTGAGTTTTTGTGTGCACACCTTGCACTACTTAAGACTCTAACTGAAAAAGACTGTAACTGCTACCTAAGTTCAGTTACATTCAAGACTCAGAGTGAAACTCCCTGATCATTCCACCTCCAAATGTTTGATCTTCTTCCATTCTTCATCAGCTCCCCAAAAGACTTGCAGTAACTCCCAACATTTGAGATCTGAAATGATTCTTGAGCACTGAACTTTCCTACCACATGTACTTGCGGATGACGCTGACGATGCTCCTGCATCATTAAAGGCCAATGAGCCTATTTTTGTATATGTCTCATCATTAATATAAAATACATCACTGCATGCAGACCAACCACGATAAAAGAGTATGAGGGATTAAACTCCACTAGTTAGGGAAAGGGGGGGCTAAAAGTTAAGGAAAAGAGGCTAATCTAGGGAGCTTAAGACAAAAAAGAATATTATATTAATATTTCTTAAAGTATAAAGTGTGGATAATTATTTTATCCTAAGTTCTAAAGATGGGGACAAGTGGGCCAAAGTAGCTCCCAACATGACAATTGTCAAGTTGGGAACATGCACACATATTGTTGGGACTTAGTTCATTTTCAAGGGATTCCTCCCATCATTCGATCAAGCATGCATCCATTCCAAGAGATTTCAGTCACTCAGTCAGTTGACCTCCATACCTTCCTGTCACTATACATGAACTTGTATCCATAGCCATACCTGTTTGTGTAGCTGGTTAGCTTGGGAGCCAGACTGAAGAAGCAGGTTGTCAGGCCTGTGGGATATTGAAGAGGTGGGTTGTTAGGCCCGTGAGAAATTTCTCTCTGGGTGAGAGAATTGCTGGGAATTGATTTCCTGAAGGTGCTAAACTACAACTATAGGGCTTAGAGAATTCCTATCTGGCTTGTTGCTGAAGCCCAGAAAGGAAGTGGGGTAGCCAAAGGACTATTGAGCAGAGAAGGGGCACACTTCCTGGGGTGGGACATGCATGTGGGGAATGAGGGACTGTAGGCTGTTAGTTTGAGTTGGCACTTGTGACAGAGTCTTTCCTTTTGTCTAAGAACCATTATCCTGGTTAGGAATCCCTTTACCTAGGTGGAGTTTAGTCCCATATCGGGGGTGACCCACTGCTGAGAGTGATGAGCAGTGTGGTCTAAGGATGGGAGGTTCGTGGAAGGTCTACATGCAATTGGTGATATTATTACCAAGATAAGTGTTGATGGTGTGATAAATTTACACGTTGCATTATTATTTACTTGTTTAATTTTATGGGTTTATCCTAAGTGTGGTTATAACTATCTTTATATTTATGGGTATTGCCTGTGTATGCTGCATGTATATGTTTACTATTGTTTCAGTATGAATCCATGCATTTATAGAATGTATTTGTTTTTTTACATTTTATATATAATGTTCTGCAAGATTTCTGTGTGTATATATTTTAATTGCATGCAGTTCAAAAAATTTATGTGGCATAGCTTAGTTGGATGCTGGGTATGTTACAATATGTTAAACAGAGAACAAAAGTGTTTTCTGGAGTAGCATGGCCCAACCTGGGTGGTTGGGGATGTTACAATCATGAAATGGTTGTTTTCCATGCTTCCTAAGGATACAAGAATCACATTGCTTCAATTTCCTAGGAATAGTAGGAAAACCAAAAACACCATTCTTTTCTAATACATGAAGGTTGTGATAATTAATATGACCAAATCTAATCCCCCGGGGCCAACTCAATCAGAAAGTATCATGATATGAAGTGTTATGTTCAATGAGGTTCCGAGTTCAAATCTCCTCGATTTACCCATGCCTGCGGAAGGGGCATAAGTATGTCACATGAAGGTTATAATGGTAGTGGTCAGAATCGACCCCATATCACATGAGTATGAGACCAAACCAGTTGTCGATACTACCAATCAATATATATATATATATATATATATATATATATGGAATTATACCTTCACCATTATGAGAGAGGAATTCAACATTTTGTGTATGGGCAGATATGCCTTTCAGCTTAAGAAATATTATATCTTTCATTTGGTCATGAGAACCATTTTGTTCAAATCCTTCCTTATTTAAAATTTTCTACCGAACATATGATCATAGTGGCCTTGCTGTCAGATGTGTACAAGGGACGATAAGTTCCTTTGCAACTCAGGAAGATAAATCACATTATGTAGAAGAAAATCTGAAATTCCAGGCAACTTAAGCTTGATGGTGCCCATTCCTGAAGGTTTTAGACTTGATCTGTCTATAAAATACACTATGCCATATACATTTCCATTGAAGTCTTCAAAGAAGTATCTTTGGATTGTCAAGTGGGAGGTTGCACCTGTGTCAAAAACCCATGTATCTCTCCAAGAAGTATATGAAGTGTTAAACAAATATTTTTTTCCTCCTATATTGCAATGGGAAACAATGTAATGAGGAGATTCAAGTGCTTTACCTTTTGCTGGCTATGAAGTTTTACCTTTGTCCTCATTTTAATTCTATCTATCTTCTTTGATATTCTCCCATGGAAATCTACAATCATTCACTTCATGTGACCCATTCTTTCTACAATGGGTACAATGAAGATTGGATCTCTCATCTTGGTTATGCCTACCCCCCTATCCTTGAAAGTATTTTTCCATGTCCTCTTTTGTGACGCTGACACCCACTCCCTACACAACCCGTAGGTCGGAAGGTCCACGTCAGCACAAGATCTTTCCTTATCACGGCCTGAAGAACTCTGACGCTCTTCTATTTCCCTATCGGGAAATATGCACCCACAATAAACTCTCACGGGATCCCCTCTTTACACTTGGGGGATTGGACTTCGCAACTTCACGAGGTCAGTGGTCGAGCGTTGGACTCTTGAATCCCCGAGACCCGACAACAGTCAACACTGACCCTTTCCTTCTCCTTTCAGGATTTTCCCTATCATGATTTCGGCGATCGCGATGTCGAACAAATTGTCTCACCGACTTCTGACTCCCGATTTGCCGAAACTCCGATATACTCGTGAGTTGACTTTTCAACACCCCGTCACCTTCGTCAGGATTTCAGACTTCGCAGTATCGTGAATCTTGATGCAAATGTTTCGGGACTTCTCTCCATGAAACTCTGAAATAGTGTGCCACCTTTCCACCTCACTGACTTCTCCATGGCCCACACAAATCCACTTAGCTCTCGGGATATTGCGTTTCGTGATTTTGCGATTCCTGTTGCTATGTTTATGGGAATTCCACCCACAAAACCCCGAAATGATCAACGGAGGTTGAATCCGTGTCAGCAACACGCCACCTATTTGCCTCGCTGGCTCTTATGGTCCCACACCGTTTTCTTGATCCTCGGGTCAACCGATATCCCGACTGCTGAGGTCTTGATATCCCGACACCTTCATGATTTTCACCTCTGTGAGTCTCGGTGCCTGGATCTCCGAAATGGATGATCATGTGACATGCGTCCTCCCACAAATGGACGGCTCAAATAAAATATCGTCGTTTCGGGATTTCTGATGTTGAGTGACCAAAGTCACGTCCCCGAGATCCCCGATATCCTGAGCGCCGATATCCTGATGGGCCAATGCCTTTCGGGACTTTCGCTTCTATTCTACTGTATGAGGGCTTAACTCCCTTGCAACTCCTGATAGATCTAATGGATGTCGGGTTCTCCGCTCGGGATCTGACGGCTCAGATCATTTATCCTATGCGCTTCTCCTATGCTTCCTTCTGGGCATTCCTCCCAGTCTTGGAAGAATTCCAATTATTCCAAAGGTCTCAACCTTTGCCTTCTTTCTTCTCTGCAAACTCTTCGACTTGAAGCTTTGCCGCATGCCTGAAAACGTCGTCCCTCCTGAAATTGTCCTTTTTTCAAATCCTCGAAGGATTATTCATCTCCTACGCCTCTGCAGAGTATTCACGTGCATGTAAAGGTGCTATCCACCCTGAGATTTCCTGTAGCTTCGACCTCCAAGGAAAACTTGTCTTTTTTCCTTTCTCCCTCAGATGGAGAATTTGGATGCCCTCCTGGCTATCCTTCCCTCAAGCAACCTTTTGCTGAGACTTTCAGGGTGTTCAACAACCCTATGGAAGATCCTTCTCCTTGGATCCTTATTCAATTTACATAACTCAAAGAGTTCTGTTCTCATGTGCCTATATGCACATCTACTCGATGCCCACCTGGCAGAGTATCTTCTTACATAACGTCTAACAGTTCTATCCTCTCCTATGCACCTTATGCCCCTGCTCAATGCCCTCCTGATAGAGCTCTCAGAATCCTTAGTGATTCTATTTCTTCAATGAACTCTTGGTAGATTTCTTCCTTTGTGCACTCCTTGCACGGGCTCAATGCCCTCCTGGTAGAGCTTCTATCTGCAACTGTGTCTCTCCTACACAGCCTTGTCTCCTGAGGCGTTCAACAATCCTCACAGGTCTTCCCTGAGTTGTCAATTCCAGTTCTTGTGCCTGCAACACATCTTTGTCTGAATCCACAAAATTCAGAAATGCACCTTCTATGCATGGCTATTAGAACCCGCAACGTTCTGTCACACCCTCCTGGTGTGAAGCCTCAAAGACTTCTAACCTTGAAAATAAAAAATACTCCTGCAAATGCAAACCTATAGCATACATATACAACATACATTAATATCATATGAAAAACACATACAGACATTCATTTAACACCTAGTCATGCAGGAAAAACTGCTACTTGTATTAAAATGGAAAACGCCTGTTTACAATAGTGTTCCTGAGTACGACCTGTAATAAGGTCTCGGCTCCTTCTCTTCTGCTCTCTACTTGTAGACTCTCTTCCTCTCCCTCACTAACTCTCCTCTAAGAGATACCCTTGATATTTTTACACGAGGAGGCTCTTAGAGCTCTTCCCTCCAAATCTACCTACCCTATTCAATTACATTGAATGGGCTATCTAGTTCAACATCGGATCTAGATCTCAGCCTTACAAACATTTAAGGCCTATCTACTCTATGTTAATATTGACATGATTAATCCACAATGGGGATTTAATCCAATAACAAAATAATAAGAATGCTCTTCGCAGTTACATTATTTCAACACTCCCCCTTAACAAGAAGGGTATTCTTCA
>JZKD02S1978821.1:322028-361585 GCA_000966675.3 Picea glauca
CCTCGAGCATCCTGTCAATTTATGCTTTCACTTTTTGCTTATATATTGGGTTTAGTCTATAGGGTCTCTTTCTGATCGGTCTTGCCTCAGGTTTGAGAGGTATCTTCATTTGACCTAGCTCTTGTTCTATGCATTTCATTTCTGTGAACTTTGTTGGGAACAAATCATTGTACTCATGCAATAAGTCTGTTATGATTTCTACTGTTTTCTCATCCAAGTAGTCTCCAATGCTGGCCATTTTGGGATTCTCAGTTGTCCCAATGTTGACCTTCTTCACCTTGATCGATACAACAAATAATTCTAATTCCATAGGTGGACCTTCCACCTCTCTTTCACCTTCAAATTTTGTTATTTGAATGTTGCACAGGTCATCTTCATCTGGTGCTTCTTCCTGCACATGGTAGCATGACAATAGTTCTTTTACTATCTGTTTGTTCTACTATTTATCTTCTGTCATAAGTTCAACTTCTGGTTCTTTAATGAATATCATCCCTCTGATTTGTTTGAGTGTCGAGTCTATGTTGGGGTTCTCATGTTCAAATGAGAAAGTGACTGTAAAATTCTGTTGTAATACTGTCCAGTCTATAGTTCCTCTACACAATTCCTAGTCTACATACCAGTTTGCTAGAATCCCTTATAATGTGTGAATAAAGTAATGAGGCCATTCCTACGGTGGTGTCATCCTAAAAAGTGTTATTCACTTCTCCAAGTGTTCTGTTGGTGCCCCATGTCCATCATATCTCTGTAGTTGGTTGATTCCCCATTTTGCGCTAAATTTGATGCGCAATAACCACTTACATTGGTACCAGTTCTTGACTGTCTCTTTGTGCGCACCCCACCATATTGCAGGTGTTTCCTTTAGTGCTATATACAGAGATAAGAGACTATGATTTTCTAACACTTCATCTTCATATCTTGTTAATAATGCTTCTAAGTCATTCACCCCATGGAAGCTGAGAGGTTCTCTTATTTCTGTACCTACCCATCGCACTGTCTATTCTTGCACATCTTCTTGTGGAGACTTCGTGTAACCTCTACTACCAATTCCCTAACCTTGTGTCTAAGTCCGACATGCATGATGTGATACTTCTCCATCTGAGTACCCCATCTGCAGTTTGATTCACATAATCTTCTTCTCACGTGTTTTTTTTGCACAACTGGTTAATTTCCTCCAGGTCTAAACAAGTGGGTTCTACAAACCTTTCCCCTTCTGATGGGTCCAATGGCGCAATGAATCTGTATGATCCTGACTCAAATGTCATGTTTCTCATTTTTAAGTTTATTATGGCCTAATTGTCAAACTCCCAATCCAATCCAAGTGATGCTGGATAAGGTGTTGTTCCATCCACTATATCTATCACTTCGAAATTGGCTCTAGTGCGCACTCCATCTAGATCTACTGTCACCCCCTTTAGCCTTCCAATTGGTAGAAATCAGTGTTGATTTGCTAGTTTTAGCTGAACACGTGAATATCCTAATGTGGGATCTCCCATACATTTCCATGTCTTCTTGGGTAACACATCTACTTTGAAGCCTAAATCTATTATAATACCTCCCATTTTGAAATATCCAATGTTGGCATTCAATCTAAATTATCTGCTTATTCTCCTCCTTGTATGAAGATGATTAACTGTTTTATGTTCTATCTTTCCCTCTGCCTCTTTGCTACATATTTATAACATATTTTGTAACACTTTAACAGATGACAGATCATTTAGTAGTTTGACATAGGATTGTAGAAAAGCCTTAATCGTACTTACTTGTCCCAGGGGATATGCTTCTTTGGTGTGATCCATTGCTGGAGGCATCGTGTCTATTGGTAATTCATGAGTATGTTGGGCGGTTGATGTCAATGGAATGTCTGGATTTAGGAATTGTTGTCTGGCCTACTTGAATATCTCCTTTTCATTATGCGCATCAAACCGCTTCTGCAGTTCAGAATTCTTCTTCACCCATTGGTGTTGTGTTGGATCTTGTCTTACTGCATCGTTTCCTGTCTTAGCTCCTCCACATATAAATATGTTGATATTTCTTCTGTCATCCCTCACTTCCATCGAAATCCACTAAACATTCTGATTTATCTTTTCCTGGATCTTCCCCAATAGTGTGGGACAATCTTCTGAGTCATGATCTGATGCGTGAAAATACATACATGTCGCAGGTGGAAGTGAACCTTCTCTTGCATAGTGTCCTGGTTGTTGGAAGTTATGGCATACCACTGGTCCTCTTCCTCTTCCTCCACCTCTGTAGCCACCTCGATCTCCTTGTAGTGCATTGTATTGGGGTGCTTGGTTATACTGCGCGAAATTACAGTCTGGCTATGCGATATTGTACTGCGGTTGCGCAGTGTTATATTGTTGCTGCACAATGTTGTACTGCTGCTACGCAGTGTTATATGGGGTTGGTACTTGGTTAAACTATGGTGCAGTTTTCCCGGTCATCATTTCTTCCTGCACCCTGTAAGCATCTAATGTTCTTTCCCTCATCGGGTCCATGGTACTACAATCTTTTTCATCATGGCTATTGACTTGCAAAAGTTGCAATATGAACTTTTAGGTACTGTTTGGTATTTTTGCATCATTGGATAGTGATATGGATCATTCACCTGTTTCTTACATATCTCACACCGTATTCCTCCTATTGGCAACATGTTTGGAAGTCCTGTTGCCATGTACAACACGATTGTTGGCATTCATTCTTATGGTGTCCTTCTTTCCTACATGTGGTACACCAAATGGATTCTCTTTTGTCCTTACCCCTATTCTGATTTCGCTGAAATGTTAGGTTCTTCAGATTCTCCTTCATCTCCTCTATGGCTGGATCTCTCTTCTAGTATTGGTTCTCTTCTAGTTGTAGGGATTCCTACAAAGCCTCTTCCTGGGTCTGAAAAATTTTGTTGTCGCAAGGGGTATTTCAAGTGTGGGAGTAGTGAATTGAAAAACAAATGCCTATGCTACATATCTGTCATGCCATACTTTATTTTTCCCTTCAATCATTTGAATCTATGGTCAATCTCCCACATAGATTCTCCTGGTTTCTGTCTAATCTCTATCATCTCATTCATGTATTGATCCTCCGAGCTAGGTTTCTGGAATTCATTTATCAGTAGATTTTTTATGTCTCTGATCATTCTAGTTGTCCCTGGTGGACTGTTTGCAGCTAAGATCATGTACCAATCTAGTGCGCGATCTCTTAGCGTGATAGCTAACTGCACAAGTTTAGTGTCCTCATATGTGATATGTTTTTCTTCCCAGATATTTTCACAAATGAACAAGTGCTTCTTACGGTCCTTCGATGCCTCTCCTTTTAATTATGGTAACCTGATAGTGGGATCAAGCCCTTCCATCCTGAATGCTGAACTACTACCCCCACGCGGTGTAGATACTTGACTAATGCTTCTTGAACTGGCTCCCTCAGTTGTTGTTCCCTATGTAGATGTACTTCATGCTGTCTTCCTTCTCCCTAAATTCAGTTGTCTAAATAGTGGTGTTCTTAATGGTGTATTAGTTGCACATGGGTTTATGGGTTCCACACTGACACTAATATGTGTTACCACTCTATAATTTCCAGAGGTTTTAGAAGAAAAGATAGAGGTAACTGCCAAACCACTTTGGAAGTTGGGAGATAGCCCTACCAGCTTCAAAGAGGGATCTCTCTATATGATTTAGATTTGTTTGAGTTTTAAAATGTTAGTCTAGTTATGAAAGTTCATTTTTTTGTTTGTTTGTTTGAAATAATTGGTTCAAAGAATGCTTAATTTTCCATTGGGCTATGGGGTCTGTTTTTAAAGATGAGGATCGGTTTCAGATTTTTATGAAGTTGTCTCCACAGGGCAAGGTAGTAAGATTGTTGGATATATTTATATTAAATGGAATGAATAAGAGGGGAAAAAGGGGAAAGTCCACTAAGCAGAGGAGCAGTTAAGAATTCCTTCATCAGTTTCAGATGAAAAACATGCAGATCATTAAAAAACTAGATACAAAGTATAATGAAATAAATTTTGTTCTTTAGACTTTCTTTTAATGATTATAATTTAGAAAAAAATGCAATGATCACATAGAATTAAAAGATATTTGACAAAGAAGGATAACACATCACCAAAAATATGACACAATAATCCTATGAATAAGCCTCTTTTATTACTGGTCGATTCTTTGAGAAATTCCATAATAGCTATTGGGTGCAAAAATCAACCCATAATACTTCGAAGAGAGAAGTATTTATAAAGCTATTTACATTAGATCCTGTCATAAATGACTAGGATATTATGGAGGAATATCTAACTAACTAGATATCAAAAATTCAAAATATAGGGATTTGTTGATTTGCTTGGATCCCTTGTGCTGATTTGGTGGAAATGGTTGGTGACTCATCTTCTTTGACTTTGGCTGGATGGTCCATGTTGACTAGAAAACCAAAAATGTCTCTACTCAAGTAAAGTGCATAGATCTTCCCACCTCTTTTTACCTGGGATAGAAATCTTGAGTAATTTCCTGTATATATCATCCATTTCTATGTACTTGACAAAGGTAGGCTTAGTGATGAAGATATGCTTAATCTCATGTTGAATACTCAAGTCTAACTGTATTGTCTCCAGGAAATGTTTACCAATAATTCTTCCCTATATCCCTTTAAACTTTGAACTGTCCTTTGCCACTGCACTCATTTTCTGTTTGTAATTAGACAAGATGATCAATTTGTCATTAAGTACTAACAATCCAAGAAGCCCTTTCTTTTGTAGTACCTCAAGCTTACTGAAAAATATTTGCACACCTATGTCCATCACTTGAGATTTTTCTTCTAGCTACAACATCAATCCTTTCTTGGTCAGGACCTTCTTGATCTCAAGGATGCTCTATGTTCTGTCCTCAATTTATAGTTATTCTAACTCATGTTTATTTTTGGAGTTTAGAAATATGATAAGTTCACTGACCTCTGTGGGTCTTTCTCCCAACTCTTCCTTGATGATATCAATTGCTCCTCTATTTTTCTGTACTAATTCATGTTTTTCAAATACGATCTGTATGGATGGCCAAATTTTTTACATTGACTTGCTGCTATCTACCCAAATGTTTTCCTTAGCTTGGGCTTAGGTTTTTTCCATGGCAGTCTCTTTCTCTAATTGTTGTAACTGTTGACTAAGCCTTTGAGACTTATGCATCTCTGCCTGGTGCCTGGCTTAGAACATTGACTTCAGCTCCTGCAGGGTTTTTACCTCTTCATGTAGTTTCCTGATCTCTTCCCCTTGGATGGACATGTCTTCCATGGATTTTACAATTTTGTCAGATGCATCTGAAACTTGTATTGGGATTGTTGATGGAATTTATGTTGATGTGGATTCTTCCGTTCTAATTCATGTCGGAGGGACTGCCTCCAATGGGATCATGCCCACCTACACATTCTGTTCCTTTTCCTTCATCAATTTATTCATTTCTCTTATTTTTTCATTCCGTTCCATGATTAGCTTCATCATTTCTTCTTTCTAGCCTTCAGTCTCAACCACTTCTTTGGATTGTGAATATTCTATAGTTGGAAACTTCAAATGCTTTCTTAGAGATGTTATATCATCATTCTTCTTTTTTTAAAACTCCTCTGCTTCCTTGACATTTATAGGGTCATACCCAATATTCAAAACCAATTCTTCTAATGATTTGATTTTGTTGTCCTTGGCCAAAGAATAGATTTTCTCTAGCTTCAACTGGGACTGAATATTGTTCAGGGATACCTGCAACTTTGAAGAAGTCATTGAGGTGTTTTTCAAGGTAGATAATATCATCTCTCCTATCTGCCTATGCATATCCATATGGTCCACTGGATGAACATCCTTTACATCAAACTCAAAGGCAATCTTCTTACAGTCCGCAACTGTTTTAGGATGGGGAACTTGTGCTTGTAAGAATGCCATTTGCATTCTTCTTCTTTTTGTGTCAAATGATGAAAACAGTTTGTGTTGAGTAGTGGAGGTATGCTTCCAGAATTGAGCATAGGTATTGTTGTTGAGGAGCTCATTTATTTACTTGATCTATTTGTACTTGTAAAAAATGTTTGACTCTGTTTGTCAATGAGTTGATTCAGCTGTCAGAGTAGTGTCTGTTTGTATTTGAGATGTTGGTGATGATGTAGACACTATAAAATGTTTGTCTGAATAGAATGAAGAGTGTGGTCCCTCCATGACTATGGTGGATTTCATTTTTCCTTCTTTTAGCAAGTCTGGTGCATGACTAGTCTTGACCCTCTTTTTGTAAAATTATAAGTCCTCGGTTGATACCTCTGTGATTGAAGGAGAAACCTCATTTCTTGCTCTCTTCTCTATTTTCTTTTGATGTGTGTTAGTATGTGAAAAATTGATAGGGGCAGGCCATTCTTCAGTTTCTAGTAACGTGTTCTCCTGCCACTCTGTCTGGTTCATATATTTCTCCACCTCTAGCTTCTGTGTGTAAGCATAAGGAGTACTTATCTGTTTCACTCTGAGTTCAGAGATGACACCAAATGGGTCATATGCCAAAGTGGAACTCAGAGTAAACCTCATTTGTTTCAAGAGGTTATCTACTTCTTCTTCCTGTTGATCTGTTGTTGTAGATTAAAGGGCCAATCCGAGTCTTGATTATGAGTTGTTTCTTCTTCTTTGCTGCAACAAAGTGGATGCCATTTGAATTTACCCTCTGCCTTATGTATTCTAGTGAAAAAATCCTCACTAGGAGGTATTTGGGAAATTTGTAAGGAGGCAACTCACACCCATATACTCTTATCTCTGTGTGGTTTTGGTATAATTACCAATCCCCTGTCTTAGCTAGATTAGAAAGGTGCAGGATTCTCTGAATTTATTCATCGATCCTTGGCTTTGTGCTGATGTTCAAAATGCAAACAACTGGGTGAAAAAACTAGTCTATGAAGTCCTTGAAGTTGTACTCTGTTGAATTTTTCCTCACCAATGAGGTCCATGAAGTCATTGACTGTGGGCTTCCTTCCTGGTTTAATTTCTCAAGTGCACAGGGAAACCTGTCTAACTGAAAAAACAAGAACATATAAACTAGGATTGAGGAATATCTGAACATTCATTTAGTTGGAAACCTAAAAAGATGATCATGAATGTTATCATCCATAAATTGACTGAAATTAAATTTAATTGAGACTCTTTATTCTGTGGAAAAAATGGACAGAAAACCTAGGATAGGCTCATCTACCCATTCATCCGAGTGATAACCTAAGAGGTAATAAAGAATGGAAATGATCTGGTTGGATTTTACAATGAGGATAGATGATGAATAAGGGGGATTTTTCTTGGGTAATTGGGCGTCTTCTAGTAGAAAAATCTCAAAAATATAGGCTCTTTGGGGGAAGGTGATTTTTTGGTACAAATCATTTAGGGCTTCAATGGAAAGCGAGATCTGGTCAATGGATTCAGAGGTGATTGTGAACATGGTTTCGCCAGAGGAGGAAATAATGGACCTTTGGCCTGGTAAATAATGAGCTTGGCATATGAGGGTGAATTCGAGGAAATGGTAGGTTTGAGGGAACATATATAGAGGTAAATTGGACTCCTAGAGTCCAATTTCATTGCTCTGGTCCAAAAAAATGTCTTTTAGCCATGAGTGCAATTTGAAGAAGTCGAATTCACACCTCAACTATGTTATTTTGTAGTCTTTATCCGCTAGAGGGATGTGATCCAGGTCGACAGGAGGGGGAAGGATCGGGTTCTCAGGCGTATCAACATATTTGGCCTTGGGGGCCATGATTTATAAAGCTTTGCAGTAAAATAATGGCAGGACTGTAATTACCCAGGGAAAATGCCTGTTGATGGTGAAAGGTTGTGGCAGCTATCTTGACAACTTGTTTCGGCATGGTGTCCATGGTGTCTGTATCTATAAATGGTATACAGGGTGATGAAACAGGGTTTTAAAGTGTGCTGGAGGTGTTCGTTATGGTGTGGGGTGGTGACAGGGCAGTAACGGTCACGAGGAGCATTTTAATTGGGCAATGAGTATGTAGGATGGAACATATGGTGGGTAGGAATAGGTTTACAATGGCAGAGTGAGGTGACTGGTATTGGGTAGATTTCAAAGGGGGGGGGTTAGGTGGTAAGAAAATTTCGGAGGGGGGGTCCGAAATGCTATGAGAGTGCCACGTTAGGTGGGACCGACATTGGAAGAAACAACTTTTCAGACACCCCCCCCATCGTTAAAGGAAAAAAGTTCAGGTTGGTCCGAAAAGCACTGAGGACCATCGATCTGTGAGGTGATGGGAGTCGCCGATTGTTGGAAAAATAACTAAGAGGGGGGGTGAATCAGTTATATATAAGCTTGAAAATTTTCTTGTTCTTTATGAATCCTTCTAGATTATTATTTAATGTGTTGTTGATAACTTAACATGCATAGATATACAATATTTGATCAATCACACAAAATACACAAAGAGATTGATTTTCATGAGGAAATCCATAAAGGGAGAAAACCTCTTCTTCTTAGGATGTCAATCAAGCTCCAACTTTCATGTACATCACAGTCTTTGAGAACCAACTCAAATACGATGCTACAACCTCTGAAAGAAAGATACAACTTGCAGAGATCACCAACTCTCATATTTCTCTAGCACCAACTAGATGGAAGCACCGACTCCCAGGTTTCTCTAGAACCAACTAGATGGAAGCACTAATTCCCAATATTCAAGCACCAGCTTGAATAACAGAGGACTACAGTCCTCCCTAGCACCACCCTACCACCCTTATTTCTAAAAATTACTTACTTGCTCTGTCTCTGATATGATATGTTACAACCCAATACCTTCTTCAACTTCTATCCTTTGCGACTTCTGCATATTTCTGCTTCTATGCTACACTCTTTATCCTCCTGCGCACCACTGCCTCACTGTTCAAATTTTCTGTTGTATTTCATGCTCTGTTCACACACTTCATTCTATGCGTTGCACTTCTTATATACTCTTCTGGTCCTCTGCACCGCCTCCTTCTACCCACATGAAAAACTATCAAGAAAAGGGCCTATATATTCTCTGTTCTGCATGTTTTTATCACGCCAAGTCCTCTGGGAGATCATGCATGCAAATCTTCGTCCTCTTTGGTAGTTACAACCTTCAAAAATTTTCTACCTGTCAATTGTCTATATGATGAATCTTCATTCCACTGGCAGTTATCTCGAGACTCTTGAGCTCCTCTGACAATCACCCTGAAGCTCTTCGAATTCTCCGGAAGATACCTCAGTCTGTTCATCATCAGTGGCATTATCTTGAGATTCTTTGGCTTCTCTGGCAGTGTGACCCTTTGTCTTCTCTGTTACACTTGAGTTTCTCAGAAAATTACAGTAGGTCTTCGCAAAGAATCTCCTTGTGAACTTCACCTGCGTAAAATAGCACTAGGTGCAGGTTCCTCTTCATATGTCCATGGGCTGTGATCACATGCTAACCAAAAAGGTGCTATTCGACTTGGCGTTTCGCTATCTCACGAGTTAGCTCTCCTCCATTATTTGAAGTCCAAGCTCCCAAACTTTGAACTTCATCATGCCAGATCAATGGTCCATGACATTCCTTGATCGACGGTCCGGATCTCTTCTTCGCACTTTGATATTTTGTGACTCGCGATGTCAGAGGTTTTGCTGTGAGTCACCCGACTCTTCCATCTCCCGAACTTCGAGTTAGGAGTCTAGTGAGTGCTAGATCCTTTCCCTTTAAGCTCCAACGATGTGACCTCTGGCTATGACCTGGGGCCCAACTTCCGAGCGCGTCACGATGTCACATTTTAGGACTTTGGAAATCAACTCGTCCCTTTATTCCAAAACCCGAACCCTGACTCTACGCTTTCCAGATCAACGGTCGAGATCTCTCTATTATCCAATGATTGTGATCAATTTTACGAAATTGGACTTCGGGAGTTCTTATCTCAAGCATTCACTCATACCTCTCCCAAAATGCATGGATATTTTCCACACGCCCTCTGGATCCAACAATCCAGAATTACTTCATGACTTCGTTCTTTGCGATGTCTGCGGACTACTCGACATAGTTCTTCTGATTAATGATTCTGCGAATCTGCTTATCTGCTGCCACGTGTCCTTCCCAACACCAACGACTAGGATTTCCTCACGATTTAATACTTCCCAAGTTTTCACTTCTCCTGTGCACTCTAAAGGAATTAAAGCCCATTCACTTATTTTTGGATCTAATGACGGTTGGTCCATGCGCTCAGATCTAACGCCTGAGATATGTTCTCGTCCTCTATGCGCTTGTTCCTCCTGTCTGGACTCTAATCCAATGGTCTAGATTCTTCACAGTGCTTGACCTGATGGCCACTGTCACCCCTCCTCCTGAGCATATGATTTCTTCTGACTTAGAATATTTTCTAAGTATTCAACGGTTTTGTCCTCCGAGTCTTCTCCCACAAAATCGATTGAAATGTCTTGTCTTCAATTTTCCTCCCGAGCTCTGTCTTCATAGAAGAAGAATTCTTCTGGTGTCATTGCTACTTTCCTATTTTCCATTATCGTTGTTGTTCTTGCCTTCAATGATGATGCAGGAGCATCTCTCCATGTCAGCCAGCTAGCCAGCCAACCACGTTAGTGGATTCAAATCACGGGTTCAAGAGAGGCGCAACCCTCATTTAAAATTTGAATGAATGTAATTTAATGTTTTAGGCTGCTGAGCCAAGAGGCCATGCTTTGCACAAGAGTAGAGTAGGTATGCCTTTAATGCTTGAAGGATGAGATCTAGATACATATGGTGGACTAGACAACCCATTCAATGCCATTGAATAGGGTAGGTGAGTTTGGAGGGAAGAGCTCGAAGAGCCCCCTCATGTAAAAGATCAATTACAATCTCATTTTGTAAGGGGGTTGTAATAGTTGGGGTATGCACAAGAGAGAGTGAGTGTGAAAGAGAAGGAGCCGAGACCTTGTTATAGGCCATGCTCAGGAACACCTTGTAAAAAACATGCATTTTCCATTTAATACAAACAACAGTTTTTCCTGCATATTTCCTGTGTTGAATGAATGTCTTTTGTGTGTTCTGTTTATGCTGTAGGTTTGCATTTGCAGGAAGTTGTTTGATTTTCAGGCTTTAGGGGTTCTTTGTGGTTTCATGCTAGGAAGGCGTGAAAAAGTACTACGGTCTCTAAATACCGGTGCACAGAAGCACTTCTGAACTCTGCGGATTCAAACAAAGACGTGCTAGGAGTGTACAGAAGCTGAAATCATTGATTCAGGGAAGGCCTTGGAGGTTGTTGAACACCTCATGAGGCAAGGCTATGTATGAGAGACACAGTTGCAGACATAATCTCTAAGGAGTTCTGTAAAACTTTGCCAAGTGGGCATCGAGCAAGTGCAAGGAGTGCACAGAAGAACTCTGCTGTGAGTTCAGAAGGAGACATAAGCTCTGAGGAGTTCTGTACATCTTTGCCAGGAGGGCATTGAGTCAGTGTGAATATAGGCATAGGGAGAGAACTCTTTGGGTTCTATAAATTTTAAGAAGAATCCACTGAAGGATCTTCACAGGGTTACTGAACACCCTGAAGGACTCAACAATAGGTTGCTTGAGTAGAAGGATAGCCAGAAGGGCATTAGTTTCTCCATCTGAGGGAGAAGGGAAAAGGATTTATTTCCCTAGAGGTCTGAGTCTCAGTGAAGTTTAGAAGGAGTAGCACGTTGTGTGAAAAGACTCTGTAGGAGCACAGAAGTCGCAGAATCCTTCAAGGATTCGGGAGCAAAGCTCTGGAGGGATAGCATTTTTATACGCACAGGCGAGACTCAAGGTAAAGAGTTCGCAGAGGGAAAATAAGCAAAGGTCGAAGCCTTTGAGAATTCAGAAATTCTTCTAAGTTTGGGAAGAAAAGCGTGAAGCTCGAGAGGAGCATTAGCTGCTGTCGGATGCTCTGAAGAGATCTGGACCGTTGAAAGTTTCCACGTCCAGGAGGCAGTGCAGGAGGAGTGCACAGGAGAGATGATCTGAACCGTCAGATCTTGATCGAACAACCGTCAGCTGTTAGATATGGCAGGAGATGCATGGGGGGGTTGAACCTTCATGAAAAACAAAGAGAAAGTACCAAAGGAGTATCGTATCAGGATTTTGACATTCAGGAGTTCGGGATTCCGCAGGATGAAATTCCAGGCACTCAACATTAGAAATCCCGATCTCGCGAACGAATCTGAGCCATTCGTCTACGGGAGGACACGTGTCATGAGATCACCCATATTGGGGATTCAGACATCGAGAGTCATAGAGGGAAGTCTTTCAAATTCGTGAGTGGCGAAGTCGCGAAGGGATCAGGACCATCTGTCTGAGGAGGACAGGTGGCATCAATCGAAGGATCAGTGTAGTGCCGAAGAAGTCTAAGTGCAGGCTTCGTGAACTCATAGGTTCGCAAGGTGAGAACCTAAGGATTGGGGGAACCAAGTCGCGAAGTTGCGAGGAGCGAGGACCATCATTGGACCCAGGTCATGGGCGGACCATTGGATCAGAGCCTCATCGCGCGTATCACGCATTCGGAGGTTCGGAGGTTGAAAGGACCTCATCTCAACTGCAGAAGTCATGAAGTGTCGAGAGCCGAGGCATGGAGGAAACATGTGGCAGAACCATAAGGTGGGGCCCGTGTGATAGACATGCGGATACGTGTCACCTGGAGGAAGGAGTCAACTCTCCATTGACTTCTCACGTCTCGGGGATTCGCAGGATGAGAGCACAGGAACTCGACACTACGACTCACGAAGGAGCGAGTAGTGAGAGGTGCTAGCGTTAAGCCTAGCCAGTCATCACGTGCAGAGGGAACTGACAAGGGAAGGAGCTATACCCATATCGACATTTCGGGTATCGCGGGATTGGAAAGGAGGAGTCTGGAGCTTCGACTCATGAACTCACGAGATCGTGAGGTTACGACAAGTGCCTTTAGGAATAGGCCTTGGTCATAGCGCTGTGGTCGCTCAAAGAAGGTGGAGCTCACACCTAGTGTTGTTCGCACAAGGGAGCTTCCCGAAGGACTTGTGGATCGATTGGAAGGAGATTCCAGCAAGGAATCGAAAGAGTCACTTCGACTCATGAAGTGATTGAACGATCCTTAAGACCGAGAGGTCGCGCAACGACTCTATCGAGGCAGAGGTGGTGTCTGTGTCAAGTGGTATCAGAGTGGGATTTCATTTGTATATCTCAGGTGAAGCGAGGGGAAGTTGAAACACTCAAGGGTGCAGAGTGACAATAGCATATTTTCTAGCAGGGTAGACAGGAACATCAATATGGCTACTAAATGCTATACGAGTGCTGGAAGGAAAGACCCAGAGTTGATGAGCGAAGCTGAATGGGATGAAGAACTTGCTGAGATGAATGAAAGGATGGACGAACTTGCATTGGAGATGCAATAGAATGCCAAGTCGAGATGGGTATATGAATGGCCCATGAGGACAAACGAAAAATGTCCAGTCAAGGAGTTGATGGCTAGAAGACAACGTAAGCTGTTAAGAGGATGGTTGAGGCATGCTGAAAACCTCAATGGACCAGAGGGAGTGGTTCAGATATGTGAACCAGAGACTGGGAGAAATCTCAGTGAGGCTGAGGATGAATTAGGATCAGTTGAAGATCTCAAGCACTACCAGGAGAGCAGAGGGGAAATTCCCAATTGCCAGGTGGGCAAAGGGTTGAGATCGCTGCGGGATCTCATAGACTGTCATGAGGTCAGCCAGGGAATTTCACATTGTCAGGTGGGCAATGGATCGATATCACTGTGGGATCTCATAGACTGCCAGGAGGGTAGCCTAGATTTTCCAATTTGCCAGGTGGGAAAGGGAACAAAGATGGGATCAGTTGATTCCATAAATTGCTAGGAGAGCAGCAGGAAAATCCCAATTTTCCAGGTGGTTAGGGATGAGCAGAGGAGACTATCTGAGGGTCTCATAAACTCAGAGGTGAGTTTGAATCAGCCCGAGGAGTTTACAGAAGAGGAATATTCATATGGTTATACCAGCCATGTGAATGAAGATGATGACAAGTTAAAAACTTTCACCATCCGAGAGGAAGATCAGACGAATCTTCTAATGATTGGGGGAATTGGGATATTCCTACCATTTGCCCAAGAGGAGGCAGAAATCTATGTTGCAAATGTTAAAAAAACAACAACAGAAGCAGGACAACCAACTGAGACTGTCAGAAAGGAAGCATTGGAGAAGATTAGGGAAGCTGCCCAAGAAGAAAAAGAAGAAGATGAGAATTCTGAGGAGTGGCTCAATACTTTCAGCCAGGTGGCTGAAAGGAGTGCAACATGGGAGTTTGTAGAAGAAGAAGAATAAGAAGCATACAACATTAGTTTGGCTGATCTATATGAGAAAATTGAAGCCCTGGAAGAGAGGGTGAAAGTGTAGTGTGTGCACATCCAACAGGCGAAGTTGGAAGCAACTGATGAAGTAGGCATGGGAGATCATTGCGATCTTCCAGACTACAGAAAAATTTTGCAGCCGAGGAGACTGCATGAGTAGAGCCAGCCACTGGAGCTACTGGATGAAGTGATCGAGATGATCAGGGAGCTGATGATCAAGTCAGCAGATACTTCCAGCAAGGAGAAGCTGGGCAGAAAAGCAGCAGCAACAACAACGTAGCAGAAGCAACAACAGTAGGGAGATGGAGCAGATGAACAACTCCAGAATTTTTTTTGGGATCCAGGAGGATTTCCACAGCTGAGAGTAGAATCTCATGAGAAGGAGCTCATGAATTTTGCAGTTGAGGAGTATGATGTAGGAGCATCTCTCCATGTCATCCATCCAACTAGCCAACCATGTCTGTGGATTCAATTCGCGTGTTCAAGAGAGGCATAGCCCTCATTTAAAATTTGAATGAATGTAATTTAATGTTTTAGGCTGTTGAGCCAAGAGGCTATGCTTTGCACAGGTGTAGAGTAGGTAGGCCTTTAATGCTTGAAGGCTGAGATCTAGATCCAGCTGGTGGACTAGACAACCCATTCAATGCCATTGAATAGGGTAGGTGAGTTTGGAGGGAAGAGCTCGAAGAGCCCCCTCATGTAAAAGATCAATTACAATCTCATTTTGTAAGGGGGTTGTAATAGTTGGGGTATGCACAAGAGAGAGTGAGTGTGAAAGAGAAGGAGCCGAGACCTTGTTATAGGCCATGCTCAGGAACACCTTGTAAAAAACATGCATTTTCCATTTAATACAAACAACAGTTTTTCCTGCATATTTCCTGTGTTGAATGAATGTCTTTTGTGTGTTCTGTTTATGCTGTAGATGTATGTTGTAGGTTTGCATTTGCAGGGAGTTGTTTGATTTTTAGGCTTGAGGGGTTCTTTGTGGTTTCATGCCAGGAAGGTGTGACAGAGTACTACAGTCTCTAAATATCGGTGCACAAAAGCACTTCTAAACTCTGCAGATTCAGACAAAGATGTGCCAGGAGTGTACAGAAGATGAAATCATCGATTCAGGGAAGACCTTGGAGGTTGCTAAACACCTAAAGAGGCAAGGCTGTGTATGAGAGACATAGTTGCAGACAGAAGCTCTGAGGAGTTCTGTAAAACTTTGCCAAGTGGGCATCGAGCAAGTGCAAGGAGTGCACAGAAGAAATCTGCTGCGAGTTCAGAAGGAGATAGAAGCTCTGAGGAGTTCTGTACAGCTCTTCTAGGAGGGCATTGAGTCAGTGTGCAGATAGGCACAGGGAGAGAACTCTTTGAGTTCTATAAATTTGAAGAAGAATCCACTAAAGGATATTCACATGGTTGCTGAACACCCTGAAGGACTCAACAATAGGTTGCTTGAGTAGAAGGATAGCCAGGAGGGCATCAGTTTCTCCATCTGAGGGAGAAGGGAAAAGGATTTATTTCCTTAGAGGTCTGAGTCTTAGAGAAATTCATAAGGAGTAGGACGTTGTGTGCAAAGACTCTGCAGGAGCACATAAGTCGCATAATCCTTCAAGGATTCGGGAGCAAAGCTCTGGAGGAATAGCGTTTTTATACGCACAGGTGAGACTCAAGGTGAAGAGTTCACAGAGGGAAAATAAGAAAAGGTCGAAGCCTTTGAGAATTTAGAAATTCTTCTAAGTCTGGCAAGAAAAGCGCGAAACTTGAGAGGAGCAATAGCTTCCATCGGATGCTCCAAAGAGATCTGGACCGTTGAAAGTTTCCACGTCCAGGAGGCAGTGCAGGAGGAGCGCACAGGAGAGATGATCTGAACCGTCAGATCTCGATCGAACAATCGTCAGTCATTAGATATGACAGGAGATGCACAGGGGGGTTAAACCTTCGTGAAAAGCAAAGTGAAAGTCCTGAAGGAGTATCATATTGGGATTCTGGCATTCGAGAGTTTGGGAGTATGGAGGACGAAAGTCTGGGCACTCGACATCAGAAATCCTGAACTCATGAATGAATCTGAGCCGTTCATCTGTAGGAGGAAATGTGTCGCGAGATCACCCATATCGGGGATTCGAACATCGTGAGTCATAGAGGGAAGTCTTTCAACTTCATAAGTGGCGAAGTCATGAAGGGATCAGGACCGTCCATCTAAGGAGGACAGGTGGCAATGATCGAAGGATCGATGAAGTGCCGAAGAAGTCTAAGTGTAGGCTTCATGAACTTGGAGGTTCGAAAGGTGAGAGCCCAAGGATTGGGGGCTCCAAGTCGTGAGGAGCGAGGAATGCCATTGGACCCAGGTCACGGGAGGACCATTGGATCAGAGCCTCGTTGCGCGTATCATGCATTCAGAGGTTTGGAGGTTGAAAGTACCTCGTCTCAACTGCAGAGGTCGCGAAGTGCCGAGAGCCGAGGAATGGAGGAAACATGTGGCAGAACCATAAGGTGGGGCCCGTGTGATAGACAAGCAGATACGCATCACCTAGAGGAAGGAGTCAACACTCCATTGACTTCTCGCGTCTCAGGGATTTGTAGGATGAGAGCACGTGAACTCGACGCTATGACTCACGAAGTGGCAAGTAGAAAGAGGTGCTAGCATTAAGCCTAGATGGTGGTCACGCATGGAGGGCACTGACAAGGGAAGGAGCTATACCCGTATCAACATTTCAGGTATCGTGGGATTGGAAAGGAGGAGTCGGGAGCTTCGACTCACGAACTCGCGAGATCGCGACAAGTGCCTTTAGGAATAGGCCTTGGTCATAACGCTGTGGTTTCTTGGAGAAGGTGAAGCTCATGCCTAGTGCTGTTCACACAGGGGAGCTTCCTGAAGGACCTGTGGATCGATTGGAAGGAGATTCCAGCAAGGAATCGAAAGAGCCACTTCAGCTCATGAAGTGATTGAACGATCCTTAAGACCGGGAGGTCGTGCAATGAATCTGTCGAGGTAGAGGTGGCATCTGCATCAAATGACAAGCAGACTCTTCTTGTAAACATTCCAACAATCCCCCCCTTTGGCATTGATGGCAACCCTAAAAGGATGCACTATTCTGCTTAGACCTCCAACTGTAGTATCCAGACAACATCTTTTTCTCCCCCTTTGACTTCAATGTCAAAGAGAACTGAGAGTGACTCTGTTCTGCCCCTGATCAGAGATACAATAAACACTCTCCCCCTGATTAGATATATTATGAACACTCTCCCCCTAATAAGATAGACTAATTTAACTTGATAACAGGGTCATGCCCAACTTTTGGTGTAGATACTCAAACTGAACCTTTATAAGCGTTTTAGTGAAGATATTAGCAATCTGATCTTTGGATGGAATATAATATAAAGAAAAAATAGTGTTGGTCACCTGTTCCCTCAAGAAGTGATACTTGATGGGTATATGCTTAGTCTTGGAGTGAAATACATGATTCTTTGACACACTAATTGCACTAGTATTATCACAATGAATTGGGATCGATGCAGTATACTTTATCTCCAAGTCTGCAAGTCTCTGAATCATCCACAATACTTGGGTACAACAAGTGGCAACTACAATGTATTCATCTTCTGTAGTCGATAAGGAAATGGAACCTTGCTTCTTTCTCAACCATGCTAAAATATAATCTCCTAAGAATAATGCACCTCCACTCATGCTTTTCCTTTCATCCATGCAGTTAGCCCAATCAACATCTGAATAGATTGATAATTGAAAATTTTGATTCCTAGGATACCATAGGCCATAGTTCATTGTTCCTTTGAAGTATTTGAATATTCTTTTGACATCTATTAAATGGCTCTGTTTAGGTGCAGACTGATACCTTCCTACCATTCCAACATCATGCATTATGTCTGGATGAGATGCTGTGATGTACAACAAGTTACCTATCATAGACCTATATGAACTCTGATCAACATCAGGTGAGTCATCATCCTTGGTTAACTTGCATCCAATGACCATAGGTGTTCTCACAGGGATAGAATATTCCATTTGAAACCTTTTCAACATTTCTCTTAGATATTTCTCCTGAGAAAGAAATATTCCTTCATACCTCTGAGTAATTTGTAGACCAAGAAAAAATGACAGTTCCCCTATCATAGACATTTCAATTTCAGACTGCATGGCAGAAGAAAACCATTGTACCAATGAGGCATTATTAATTCCAAAGATGATGTCATCTACATAGACCAACATAATGAACAAATCATTATCCTCTATTTCGATATATAGATTGCAGTCAATTGTTCCTCTCTTGAACCCTTTGTCTTGAAGATACTTATCCAGTCTGTAATACCAGGCATAAGGAGCTTGTTTCAACCCATATAAGGCTTTCTTCAGCTTGCATACAAAGTCAGGGTTATCTAACAGTTGGAAACCCTCTGGTTGTTCCATATAGAATTCTTCTTTTAGATATCCATTTAGAAAATCCGACTTGACATTCATTTGATAGACTTTAAACTTCTTATGAAAAGCATAGGAAAGAAACATTCTAATAGCTTCTAATCTTGCTATGGGCACAAATGTTTCATCAAAATCCAGTCCTTCTATTTGAGCATACCCTTTGCAGACCAATCTAGCCTTATTTATTACAATATTTCCCTGCTCATTCATATTATTTTTTTAGACCCATTTGGATCCTATTACATTTTTATTTGCTGGCCTAGGAACACGTTCCCAAGTATCATTTTTTTCAATCTGATCCAGTTCCTCATTCATTGATTTTAAACAATTTACATCTTTACTTCCTTCATCAAAGTTCTTGGGTTCCACCATGGATATGAAGGCTATATGTGATTGCTCGATGTCTTTGATTATCCTTCTCCTGGTTTTTACACCTTTGTCTTTCTCACCAATTATCTGACTTGCAGGATGATTCTTTTGAGTAATTTTGGAGGAAGGATTTGATGGTGATTGATGTCTTGAATATTCTTGTCTGGGTGTCTCTTCTCGACCTGATTCATCATCTTCTTGTGAATATGATATTTTTGTTCTTCATTTTCATTATTCTCATCATCTTCTTCATCTGACTTGGTGCTTACTCTCTGTTGATCCTTTGCAGGAGCTTCTTCATCACTTCAAACATCAATACAATCTACTAATTTATGAATTATTTTGTTAAAGCATCTGTATCCTTTACTGTTCGTTTAATATCCTAAGAAGATACCTTCATCAAATCTACCATCAATTTTCCCCAGATGATCATGATTATTTTTGATGTAGCATTTACTTCCAAATATTTTGAAGTGCTTGATTGACGCAGATCGACCAAACCACAACTCATATGGAGTTTTATCACTGTTCGGCCTTAGATGTGATTTGTTTAGAATATGAAAAACCATGTGAACAACCTCCACCCAAAAGGTTTATGAAATGTCCATTTCACTCATCATATCCCTTGCCATTTGCTGAACTGATCTATTTTGGCGTTCTACAACTCCATTTTGTTGAGGAGTACCTGGAATAGTATATTCTCTTTTAATTCCATGTCTGTCACATAATTCTTTGAAATATCTTGACATAAATTCACCTCCCCTATCTGAGCGGATTGCCTTTAACTTACTTCCTGTCTGATTCTCAACTAATGCCTTAAACGTTTTGCACTTCTCAAACGCATCAGTTTTTTCTCTCAGAAAGGAAACCCATGTAATTCTAGAGAAGTCATCAATGACCAACATAAAGTAATGTTCTCCTCTAGTTCCTTCCTTTTGCGATGGTCCACACAGATCCATATGAATGATTTGAAGTGTTTCTCTGAATATGTGAAACTCTTATATTTGAATTGAGCACGAGTCAACTTCCCCCATTTGACAATATTTGCATACAAAGTTATGAGGCTTAGATATTCTTGGAAGATCTTTCACAACACCTTCATTAGTTAGCTTGACAATATGATCAAAATTTAGGTGTCCAAGCCTTCTGTGCCATAACTAACTTTCATCAAATTTGCTTAAATGACATTCCTCCTTATCTTCCTTCATAATATAGACATTGCTTTTAGTTCTAACCCCTTTTGCAATCAAATCTCCCATGTTCAATGTTTTTATTAAACAATATTTCTCAGTGAAAGTGATTTCACATCCTCTATCACACACCTAACTGACACTAAGAAGATTATGTTTTAATCCATCAACAAATAATACATTTTGAGCTTTGCCTCTTCCATTACTTAAGCTTACTAGACCTTTACCTCTGATCTTTCCTGGAGCATCATTTCCAAAAGTCACATTTCCTAATTTAATTTCTTTGAGTGATAGGAACTTACTTTTGTCACCTTTCATATGACCGGAACATCCACTGTCAATATACCAGAGGTTCTTTTGTCTTTGAGATGACAATACTAATCCACACTTGTTATCTTATTTCTTCTTCCAAACCTTGACATATTCAGTTCTGTGATCTGAATCTGACTTATAGTTCTTTAGGCAACAATCTGCAACTTTATGTCCATAATTATGGCAGATGTGACATTCCGGTTCATTGAATAAAGGATCATAACGATTGTTATGATTAATCTGCGTCTTTTTCCCAACCATCACATGATTTGTAGTCTATGGTTGTTTGTTACTTGGTTGTATCATTCTTTGCTGTGGCAGATATTTATTCCTTGGGTGTCTTGATTGCTCATGTCTAAATCTTAAGGAACAATTTACATCTTTGTGGCCAAAGTTAGAATAGTAAAAACAATATCCATAGAATATATCTTTGTACCTGGAAAATGGTTGTCTTCTTTGAGCAAGTCGATTTCTTCCATGCTGATGATTTCCTTGAGCAGAGGGTGTATTATTTCTTTGTTCTATAGATTTAGTTCTGGTACCTTTTTCTTCACTCCTCCTTGGCGACTGATTATCTTCCTTTGTTTCTATAGGTTTGTTGTTGTCAATGGTTATATATTTTACAAACTTGATGGTTTCTTTGTTGCTTGGATGACCACTACTTGATCCCTCTTCATAACCCAAACCCGTTTTCAATTTTGAATTCCTTTGTTGATTCAGAATGGTGGATAATCCTTCTGAGGCTTTAATACTTGTCATATTCTAATGATATAAGGCTTGAAATGTCTCTAGATATTTTCTGACAAACACTACTTCAGCTTCCAATTTTTCACCTAATGTTTTGGCTTCCTTCAATTGTTGTTTAAGGACGTCTTCAATATTCTTAGCTTCTTCTAACTTAACCTTCAACAAAAACATTTCTTTAGATGGTTCGTTGCATGTTTTATGGTACCTGAGTAATAATTGTTTTTGTTTTCTTTTCTTTTCTTTGAGTCTATCAATATCTTCCATGGGACTGACAAGTTCTCCTTCAAGATATACTACCCTTTCACAATCAACAAACTCACTTTGTGTATCTTCAGTGTTTGAGTATTCTAAATTTATTAGCATGAGATCATTTATTTTACTTTCAATAGAAGAGTCTCTGTTTTCATCATCTGAAGGATCGCCATCATTGTTTACACAAAGGCTTTTCTTCTTAAAATTATTCTCTTTATAGAGATTTTTGTGTTTGTGCTTCTTTTCATCGTCATATGTCTGATCCTTTCTTTTGTGAGGACACTTAGGTGAAATATGGCCTATATTACCACAATTGGAACATTTAAAGGGAAAATTACCTTTGTATTTGCCTGATCCTTTCATCAATCTTCTCACACAATTTGCTTCAATATCATCTATATCAGTGTCTATGTTTTTCTCTGCTTTAAAGGATGCCTCTCTTGTAGTGGATATACCTTTGGTGATTCTCATTTCATAAGCAATTAGGGTTCCTAGAAGTTGATCTAGTGTCAATGTTTTGAGATCAGTTATTTCCTCTATTGCAGATACCTTTGAGTTAAATCTATTAGGAAGAGATCTTAATATTTTCTGGACTAGAAAAGATTCATCTATTGTTTCACCTAGACCTTTCATAGTGTTGACAAGTTCTTCTATACGTAAGAATTACTGACTGATAGTTTCATCTTCATCCATCTTTAACTGCTCAAATTTCAGTCAGTGAGTTTGAAGTTTTGCGTCTTTCACATTTTCATTACCTTCATAACTACTTATCAGCTTGTCCCACATGAATTTTTTTGAATCACAGTGCATGACTTTGACAAACTCGTCTTCTGCAAGTCCATTGAGGATGGTATTCATTACTTTTTCATTAAAGATAAACTCCAGCTTATCATCTTTTGAGGCCAAGACTACATGCTTCACATATCCAGTTTCAACGACATCCCAAACATCAACACCCAAAGACATTAAGTATGTTCTCATCCTTATTTTCCATAAGGAAAAGTTAATTCCATCAAACAAAGGGGCTCTATTAGTTGAAATTCCTTCATGACTAGTCATGTTCAAGCTTATGAATCTACCTTTGATCAAAGGCACTGGCTCTGATACCAATTGTTGGAAACATAATTGAGAGGGGGAGGGGGGTGAATCAATTATCTATATATAAGCTTGAAACGTTTCTTGTTCTTTTCCAAATCCTTCTAGATTATTATTTAATGTGTTGCTAATAACTTAACATGCATAAATATAAAATATTTGATCAATCACATAGAATACACAGAGAGATTGATTTTCATGAGGAAACCCATAAAGGGAGAAAAAATCTTCTTCTTAGGATGTCAATCAAACTCCAACTTTCATGCACATCACAGTCTTTGAGCACCAACTCAAATATGAGGCTACAACCTCTGATAGCAAGCTATAACTTGCAGAGAGCACCAAATCTCAGATTTCTCTAGCACCAACTAGATGGAATCACCGACTCCCAGGTTTCTCTAGCATCAACTAGATGGAAGAACCAACTCCCAGTATTCAAGCACCAACTTGAATAACAGAGGACTACAGTCCTCCCTAGCACCACCCTGATTTCTAAAAATTACTTACTTTCTCTGTCTCTGATCTGATCTGTTACAACTCAAGACCTTCTTCAACTTCTATCCTCTACGAATTTTTCATATTTTGCTTCTCTGCTACCCTCTTTCTCCTCCTACGCACCACTGCCTCTCTGTTCAAATTTTCTATTGCATTTCATGCTCTGTTCACACACTTCATTCTATGCACTATGCTTCTTATATACTCTTCTAGTCCTCTGCACCGCCTCCTTCTACCTGCATGAAAAACTATCAGGAAAAGGGCCCATCTCTTCTTTGTTCTGCATGTTTTTATCATGCCAAGTCCTCTGTGAGATCATGCACGCAACTCTTTGTCCTCTCTGGAAGTTACAGTCTTAGACACTTTTCCATATGTCAATTGTTGCTATGATGAGTCTTCATTCCACTGGAAATTATATCAAGACTCTTCACCTCCTCTGGCGATCACCCTGAAGCTCTTCGATTTCTTTGGCAGATACCTCAGTCTGTTCATCATCAGTGGCGTTATCCTAAGATTCTTTGGCTTCTATGGAAGTGAAACCCTTTGTCTTCTCTATTACACTTGAGCTTCTCGGATAGTTACACGAGGTCTTCTCGAATAATCTCCTTGTGAACTTCACCTACGTGAACTAGCACCGGGTGCAAGTTCCTCTTCATATGTCCACGGGCTGTGACCACATGCTAACCAAAAGGCACTACACGACTTCACATTTAACGATCTCGTGAGTTAGCTCTCCTCCATTCTTCGAAGTCCAAGCTCCTGAACTCTAAACTTCATCATGCCATATCAACAACCAAAGTCATTCCTCGATCAACAGTCCATATCTCTTCTTCGCACTTAGAGAGTTTGTGACTCGCGATGTTATAGGTTTTGCTGTGAGTCACCTGAATCTTCCAACTCCCGAACTCCGAGTTAGGAGTCTAGAGAGTGCTAGCTCCTTTCCCTTTAATATTTGACGATGTGACCTATGGATATGATCTGGGGCCCAACTTCTGAGCACTTCGTGACTTCGTGTTTCAGGACTTTGGAAATCAACTCGTCCCTTTCTTCCAAAACCCAAAACTCGACTCTACACTTTCCAGATCAACGGTCCAAATATCTCTATGATCCAACAATTGTGATCAATTTTGCGAACTCAGACTTCGCGAGTTCTTGTCTTGGGCATTCACTCCTACCTCTCCCAAAATGCATGGATCTCTGCCACGTGCCCTCCAAATCCAACGATCCATAATTACTTCATGACTTCGTGCTTCACGATGTCCGTGGACTACTCGATGCAGTTCTTCCAATTCACGATTCTGCGAATCTTCTTATCTACTGCCACGTGTCCTTCCCAACACCAACAGATATGATTGCCTCATGATTTCAGACTTCACGATTTTTCTCTTCTCATGTGCACTCTAAAGGAATTGAAGCCCGTGCACTTATCTCTGGATCCAATGATGGTTGGTCTACGCGCACAGATCTAATGCTTGAGATTCGTTATCCTCCTCTACGCACTTGTTCCTCTTGTCTAGACTCTGATCCAACGGTCCAGATTATTCACAGTTCTTGATCCGATGGCCACTGTTTCTCCTCCTCCTGAGCTTACAATTTCTTCTGACGTAGAATATTTTCTAAGTATTCAAAGATTTCGACCTTTGATCCTTCTCCTATGAAACTGATTGAAAGGTCTCATCTTCCCTTTTCGTCCTGAGATCTGTCTTCATAGAAGAGGACTTCTTCCAGTGCCATCGCTGCTTTCATATTTTCCATCGTCGCTGCTATTCTTACAATCAATGACAAGCACACTCTTCCTGTAAACATGCCAACACCGATGAAAACCTATGTGGGAATTAGTCACTACACGACAAAGGGTCTTTTCCGCTAGTAAACTTAGGATAAAAAATATGCGCTAGGTAGCGTTGAGCTAAATTTTTTCCACTTTACACCATAATTTTATTTTCCTAAGCTACAATAATCAAATTTAATCAAACAAGGGGTATTTTGACATCCCCTTTCAATTTTTCTTGAAACCAAAATCACTAACCTATCTACTAACCTAGGCATCTAACATATTAATCCAGCTTAGACTCTTGGATTAATTATTACTCTAACCTAACTAATTTGGCCAAGATTAAAAAGTTTGACCAAACTTATTCTCTAGCCTATCAACACAAATTTAAAGAGTTTTATCATTATTATACAATATGATTCAAACTAAATTTATTTTTGATGGGGTTTTATATTTTTCTCTCTTTTTTTTCTTTTTCTTTTATACCCTCTTTTCATTTTTTCTATTTTTATCCTTTTCTTTTTCTTTTTGTTTTTGTAAATCATTTGCAGAATGAAATATTATTTACAATGAAATATGACTTGGAGGAAGAAATTTAAATCACCAGGTAATACTATGAAATACAGGGTTATAACAATAGCTCCACTTGGGGATGGTGCTCTCCTTGTGAGGTGTCAAGAACTAGGTACCGGTTGCCTTGAATCATCTTCTCTAATACTTTCTACATTCTGATTACTTTTATTGTAAATGTAAATCTGGTGACAACTGATTAGGGGCTTAAGGCCTTCTCTTTGGGTTTCAATCTCTGATAAAAGTCACCCACTCATGACCGAAAAAGTAAAACGGTACTTACAATGAACTAAGTGAGGAAACAATTTCATTCATGTGAAACATAGCGCTTGAGAATTTTTCCATTTACAAGTCCTCCTATCAGATTTGCTCCATCCATATCCTTGATAAAAAATGTATTACATCCTCTGTAAGCATGTATTGTGAATGGACCTTTCCATAAATTATCAAATTTTCCATGATTTCCCTTTTCTTCATTCCTTGAGTCCCAATTTAGTACTTTGTCTCCTATCTGGAAGCCACCAACCTTGGTCCTTCTATCATATATCTTCTTGATATTTTTCTGGATCACTTGAGTTTGGTTGTAGACCTCTTCTCTGGACTATTGCAAATTCATAGTCTGATTAATTCTCCTTTGTATGTCATTTGGTTCTACCTATACTTCCTGAAGTAATTTCATGACAGGGACACCTAAAGAAGTGGAAAATACAACATCCATTCCATAGACCAACTGGTATGGGGACATGCCAATTTACCTCTTTGTAGTAAGTTTGTCTTCCCATATTGCATTTCCCAGCTTGTTGTGGCATGAATTTTTGTTGTCATGCAACAAAATTTTGATGATGTTGACCAAACTATTGTTTGAATACTTTGTTAATCCATGTCCTTGAGGGTAATATGTAGTAGACTTTCCTAAGGTGATCTGATATTTGCTGCAAAAATATACCATATTCTTTGATATGAATGTTGCTGCATTGTCAGTGATAATTTTCCTGGGACATCCAAATCTTGAAAGAATGTTAGTTTCCAAAAACTTAATGATCACAACATCAGTTGCTTTACTGGTGGGTACAACCTCAATCCACTTAGTGAAATAATCAGTGGTTGTGAGGATCCATTTGTGTTGGCCTGATGATGGGGGATGGCTTTCTCCAATGAAGTCTAAACCTCATTGTTGAAAAGGAGTTTCAACTGAAATTGGTTTCAAGGGTAAAGGTAGAAGTTTCCTTTTTCCTTCAAATATTTGACATCTATGACAGGAGGTCACTTTATTGTGGAAATATGCAAATAAATTTGGCCAGTAGAAACCAACTCTTAGAATTTTGTTGGCAGTGGTCTTCTAGTTCAAGTTTCCACCACAATATCCTTCATGAAATTCCTGCAAAGCTTTATCAACCTCATCTTTTAACAAACCATTTAGTAGAATCCCTCTAACATCTTTCCAATACAAATTTCCATTTAAAATACAATACTTCATAGATTTGAGTTTTAGAAATATAGCTTTAGCTTTGGTTAAACCAGAAGGAGATTGTAAGTGATGTAAAACAAAAATAAGGTATGCATACCAGGGAGAGGTTGAGAAAACCTCTTTAACTTGGGGAGTCACCTTCTCTTCTTTTTCATCCAATGCAACTAGAAAATTAATATCCAAAGCATGAAAATTGGATTCATCCATCAATTTAGCTAATCCTTGACCCTTGATGAGCTTGGTTGGTTTGATCTCAATATCATATTCAAGGATAAGAACAATCCATTTACCCATTTTTCCATTAGGATTATCTTGGGTCAGAATATCCTTTATCACAGAATTTGGGACATAAGTAATAATGTGTGAGTGGAGAATATATACTCTGAAGTCTTGGATTTCTTTCACCAAAGCACAAGATTTCTTTTCCATGATGTTATAATTCAATGCAACATATCTCAAGTATTTACTAAAGAAAGAAATAGGATGTTCATGGCCTTCACTGTTCTTCTGCAAAAGAATTGATGCAATAGTATGCTCAGAGGAAAAAGATAATAGGAGGAAATATTTTGTGTAATCAGGCCTGATACACAAAGGGGCTTGTGTTAAGGCTTGTTTCACCTGATCAAAGGAATGTTTTGATTCTATGGTCCATTTTATTTTTGTGTCTTTTTTCAACATATTTGTTATATTTCTGAGAATTTCTGCCAAGTTAGGGATAAATCTTCTTAGAAAGTTTATTTTTCCAATGAAAGACTGTAATTCTTTTATGTTTCTTGGATGATCTATTTTTTGAATGGCTTCAATTATGATGAGATCAATTTTAATTCCATCCTTTGATATGATATGTCCAAGAAGTTTGCCTTCTTCTAGAACAAACAATGTTTTCTTTGGACTAAGTGAAATTCCAAATTTCCTGCATTTTTCAAAAACTCTTCTAAGGTGGATTAAGTGTTCTTCATCTGTTTTTGAAAAAACAATGATATAATCTAGGTATATAACGACGAATATTCCAAGTTAATCCACAAAAGAAATATCCATTGCTCTCTGAAATGTATCCCCAACATTTATTAAACCAAAAGGCATTTTCACATACATGAAAGTGCCCCAAGGTGTAGTAAATGATTTCTCTTGATCATTAGAGTAGACTAAAACTTGTTTGTAACTAGAAAAACCATCTAACAGAGAAATTCTACTGGACCCAACTACCTTATGAAAAATATGGTCCATTTTGGGCAAGGGATAATTATCTTTGAGAGAGACTTTATTAAGGTTTCTGAAATCATTACATAGTCTGATTTATCCACTCTTCTTCCTGGTTGGAACTAAATTGGAAACCCATTTAGAAAATCTTAATGGAACAATGATTTTAGCATCATACATATTTTTAATTTCCTTTTCAATCAGAGGCATCAACTTTGGGTTAACTCTCCTAAGTTTTTGTTTGAAATGATTTTGATCTTATTCTATGGGAATTTTATGTTGTATAATGCTAGTATCATAAGATTTTAGATCTTCATAGCTCCATGCAAAAACATCTACAAATTATTTGAAAAATTCTATGTTTTTATGTTTTTGAGCAGGTGGTAAAGATTTTGACAGTTTAATCATCTTTGGTTTTTTTTTTTTCAGTTCCTATGTTACAGTCTTCAACTTCCTTTCCAGTAGGTTCAATTTTAGGTTTTTTAGCAACATCATCAAAATCAAACAACTCTTCCAAAGGGACTAATCCTTTAGGAAAAATATTATCTTTCAATTGAAAAATGTCCAGATGTTCTTGTTTTTGATTTACTTAATCTAAACCTATATTATTTACATTTTCTTTTTCATCATCATTATCAGCATCTATATTAGCACATTCAAACTCATTCTTTGATTGCAAAAAAAATTCAATTCGTTCATCATTTCCAAAAACTTGCCAATACCTGATGTTGTCTGGGACAACAGGTTTGCACTTCACTTTAAATGTATACTGGCGATTAGGATGAAATGGTATATTACAAGTAGTTGCTGAGGTAGCCATACCATCAACAAGAATTTTTTGGTCTCTAGGAATGGACTGCAAATCATATTCAGTAAAGCACTGTAGGAAATCTAGAACAACATTTATGTAGGCTCTCAATCTTGGGTGTTTAGCAGATTATTCACCTTTGATCTGTTTTATTATGAGTTCAGAATCACCCCTAATTGAAATTCTCTTAGAAGCAATATTTTTTAACTATTGCAAACCTAGCATTAAGGCTTCATACTCAACTATATTGTTGGTACACTGAAAATTAAACTTGTAGGAATGGCTTTCTGTATGCCTTTTTTGGATTTGAAACCCACACTCCAACTCCTGATCCTTCCTTACTAACAACACCATCAAAGTCTAAACTCCACAAAGGTTATTTTGGTTCATCATATTGTACCATCACTGTTTTGTCTTCCTCGGGGGCTATTTTCTTTTCCTCCAAGTTATAAACATCATCTTCCATATTTGCAATTTGTCTTTCCATGTCTCCATCATTGTATAAAATAAAAGAATCAAGGTTTGAATGAACAAAATATAAGGGATAATTATGTGGTTTATCCTGACTACTGACCATGTATTTCATAAATGTCTCCCTATATAATATCCTCTGTTGACCAAATAATGTGATGGTGGCATACGACATATCCAGTTGTAGGGTACCTTGTAATTTGGCTCCCCATGAGAGAGATAGTAACATGGAATAATTAGGAGGTATGTATGCAACAAATATGTCCATTACCGTGCTCTTGGATGGGATTTGAGCTAAAGTAACACATAAATATTTGATAAGACCTATGCATTTTACTTTACTTGAATCAAAAGAATATAAATCCTTGTAAGTTCTAGTGATATCAAGTCCTAATTTATCCATAAGAACCTTAGGAATAAGATTGTGAGAAGCACCAGAGTCAAGCATGGAATTGTGCAAAGTTTTGTCATGAATATTTAAACTAACATAAAAAGGAGGCACAACACCACTTTCAGTTTTTCCATCAACTTCAGGCCCAAATAATAACTCTGGTTGATCATCAACAATGTTTACTGTGTCTGTACCCATTCTTGCTTCTATGTTTAGAGATTTTATCACTTGTGATATGTAATCATTCTTATTCATTAACTCTGTTAGAGGATTATGTATCTTGAGTTTTTCCAATTCACTTTCTAGGTTGAATGAGGTTTGAGTTTCATTTTGATTAGGGAGATCTAATTTCTGAGAAAAATTCTTCTGTGAAGTATCTTTGGGCTGGATGGTGGAGGGAACATCAGTTTGAGCTGTTTTTGATACAGAATCAGATGTTCTTTTGGTTGGGACTTCTGAGTTTTTCCTTGGGGGGCTATCAGGAACTTTCTTGACAGGTGTATCTGTTGTATTTATAAAGTCAGAAGATTTCTTGGTTGGATTATCATTGGACTTCTTACTTCTCAGGTTATACTGTCTATGAAATTCCATAATTGCATTTTCAAAAGCTTGTTGTTCCTATTCTTCTTCATCAAATTTAGTTTGTGAAAGAAGGAAAATATCATGTTCTTCTTGGGTAAGAAAAATAGAATCATTACCATTTATTCCCATTAGATTAATGTGAACATCATCAAGTCCCTCAATTATTTCTTCTCCTTCATCAACATAATTTTCTTGGAAAGGAGGTATAATCTGTTGATCTGGGCCTTTTTGTTCTCTTTTTGGTCTAGGTTCTCTTTGTCTGATTTGGGGTGGATTTCTTCTGAAATTAGGATTTCTGATTTGGGGACCAAGTTGATTTTCTCTTGGTGGATTCCTATCAGTGATATCTATTCTTTCCACCATCCTTTCCAAGGTTCTGACTAAGGAGAGTATTTTATCATCAACATAAGAGGTAGATGGTTCTTCCTTGATAATTACTCTCCTCTCTATTCTTTTTCTAGCTCTTTTGGCTAACAAATTTGCCTCTACACTCACAACACATCTTTGCATTTCTTCCAAAGTTGTAGGTTTTCCCTCTCTCAATTGATAATACATGTCATCATCAAAACCATCAGGGAACTTTATCAAAGCTAAGCCTTGAGGTGGTTTAATGTTTGTTGGAATTTCATTATAAATATTGTTGAATCTAGTGCAATAATCATGTACACTTTCCCCTTGGTTTATTTTAATACTTTCATATTCAGATAATATTTGAAGTGGATTTTTCTTGACTTCCCATCTATTGAGAAAATATTGGTGAAATATAGTAATGTCATTAAGGCTAGCAGCTGGTAAGGCTTTGAACCATTTCCTAACTTCTCCATTTAATCTTGGGAAAACAACCTCATTTTGACATATTCCTCATATACTTCTTGTAGGTCAATGAAGTCATTCATCTTGTCAAAATATTGTTTTGCAGTCATATTTCCAGTGCGATCAAACTGAGGAATCCTAGTTTGATAATCCCAGGGCATATTGTGTAAGGGAGCAACCAAAAAAAGGGGATAAAATCTTGCTGCCATGATTGGTGGAGGAGGGTGGATAGCAGGAATGCCTATGATAGGCTGGATGATAGCCTGTAAAATTATTGGAGAAGTGGTGGAAGATGTGAAAGAAGCAGGGCTAGAAGATATAGGATGAGCTACTTGAGGATTGATAAAATATGCAGAGATGGTCATGGAATAAAGATCAATAGACTATTGAATGTAGGCTTTGTGCAAATCTTGATCAAATTCTAATGTTAGATCTTGTAACTTCTCAAAGTTTTGTACGATTTGCTGATCAAGATCTGATCTAGGAGAGCGTTTTTCAGGTGTACTAGGTTGGAGGATAGCTTGATCTAAAACTATGTCATCCAAAAAGCTATCAGATTTAGTTCTGAAAAGGCTATGCTCAAATGGTAGATCAAACTGAATGTCTTGGATTGTGACAAACTTCTCTGGAAGAGAGGTTTTCCTAGGAGGAGGACTACTACTCCCTTGACTTTCTGTTGTACTTATTTTTCTATTCAATTTTTCAAGGTAAAAAACCTAATTAACTATTTACAAATTTTTACAACCTCTGAAAATTTATCTCTTGAAATTTAGATATTTGTTTGTCCATAAATAAATTTTTCTTACTTAGGGAAGATAATTCATAAAGTTGGAAAATTTGTTCAGTTCCCTAGTATGGTTGCCACTATGCTACCACTCTGTAATTTCCAAAGGTTGTAGAATAAAATACAGAGGTAACTACCAAACCACTTTGGAAGCTAGGATCTATCCCTTCTAGCTTCAGAGAGGGATCTCTCTGTATGATTTAGACTTATTTGAGTTTTAAAATGTTAGGCTAGTTATGACAATTCATATTTTGTTTGTTTGTTTGAAATAATTGGCTGAAAGAATGCTTAATTTTCCATTGGGCTATGGGGTATTTTTTTAAAGATAAGGATCAGTTTCAGATTTTTATGAGGTTGTGTCCACAGTGCAGGGTAGTAAGATAGATGTATCTATTTATATTAAATGGAATGAATAAGAGGGAAAAGAGGGGAAATTCCATAAATCAGAGGAACAGTTAAGAATTCCTTCACTCAGTTTCAGATGAAAAACATGCAGATCATTAAAAAATTACCAGATACAAAGTATAATGAAATAAATTCTGTTCTTTAGACTTTATTTTAATGATTAGAATTTAGAAAAACATGCAATGATCATAGAGAATGAAAAGACATTTGACAAAGAAGGATAACACATCACCAACAATCTGACACAAGAATCTTGTGAACACACATCTTTTATTACTGGTCGATCCTTTGAGAAATTACACAATAGCTCTTGGGTGAAAAAATCAACCCATAATACTTCGAAGAGATACGTATTTATGAAACTATTTACATTAGATCCCATCATAAATGAACAGGATATTATGGAGGCATATCTAACTAACTAGATCTCTAAAATACAAAATATAGGGATTTGTTTATTTGCTCAGATCCCTTGTGATGATTTGGTGGAAGTGGTTTGTGACTCATCTTCTTTGACGTTGGCTGGCTACTCCATGATGACTAGAAAACCAAAACTATCTCTACTCAAGTAAAGTGCATAGATCTTCCCACCTATTTTTACCTGGGATATAAACCTCGAGTAATTTCCTGTATATCTCATCCATTTTTGTGTACTTGGCAAAGGTACGCTTAGTGATGGAGATATGCTTAATCTCATGCTGAATACTCAAGTCTAACTGTAATGTCTCCATGAAAGCTTTAACAATAATGCTTCCTTGTATCCCTACAAACTTTGAACTGTCCATTTCCACTGCACTCATTTTTTGTTTGTAATCAGATAGAGTGATCAATTTGTCATTAAGTACTAACAATCAAGGAAGCCCTTTATTTTTTAGTACCTCAAACTTACTGAAAAATATCAGCACACCTATGTCGATCACTTGAAATTTTTCTTCTAGCTGCAACATCAATCCTTTCTTGGTCAAGACCTTCTTGATCTCAAGGATGGTCTCTGTTCTATCCTCAATTTCTAGTTCTTCTAACTCCTGCTAGTTTTTGGAGTTTAGAAATATGATAAGTTCACTGGCCTATGTGGATATTTCTCTTAAATCTTCCTTGATGATCTCAATTGATCCTATAAATTTTTGTACTAACTCATGCTGTTCAAATATGATCTATATGGATGGCCAACTTTTTGACATTGACTTGCTGATATCTACCTAAATATTTTCCTTAGCTTGGGCTAAGGTTTTTTCAATGGTAGTCTCTTTCTCTAATTATTATAACTGTTGACTAATCCTTTGAGACTTATGCATCTCTGCCTGATGACTAACCTGGAACATTGAATTTAGCTCCTACAGTTTCTTTACCTCTTCCTATAGTTTCCTGATCTCTTCCCCTTGGATGGACATGTCTTCCATGGATTTTACAAGTTTTTCAGATGCATCTGAAACTTGTACTGGGATTTTTGATGGAATTTATGTTGATGTGGATGCTTCTATTGTTCTAATTCCTGTCAGAGGGATTGCCTCTAATGGGATAATGACCATCTGCACATTCTATTCCTTTTCCTTTATTAATTTATCCATTTATGTTTCCATTTCTCTTATTTGTGCATTTTGTTCCATGATTAGCTTCAACATTTCTTCTTTGTGGCCTTCAGTCTCATCACTTCTTTGGCTTGTGAATATTTTGTATATGGAAGATTCAACTACTTTCTTAGAGATGTTATATCAACATTGTTGTTTTTTAATAACTCCTTTGCTTCCTTGACATTTTTTGGGTCATACCCAATCTTCAACACCAATTCTTCTAATGATTTGATTTTGTTGTCCTTGGCCAAAGAAGATATTTTATCCAGCTTCAATTGGGACTGGCTATTGTTCAGGGATACTTGTAACTTTGAAGCAGTCATTGAGGTGTTTGTCAAGGTAGATAATATCATCTCTCCTGTCTGCCTATGCATATCCATCTGGTCCACTGGATGGACATCCTTTACATCAATCTCAAAGGCAGTCTTCTTATAGTTTGTAGTTGTTCTAGAATGGGGAACTTGTGCTTCTAAGAATACCATTTTCATTATTTCTCTTTATGTGTAAAAGGATGACATCAGTATGTGTTGAGCAGTGGAGGTCTGATTCCCTAACTGAGAATAGGCAATGTTGTTGAGGAGCTCATTTATTTGCTTGATCTATTTGTACTTGTAAAAAATGTTTGACTCTGTTTGTCCATGAGTTGATTCAACTGTCAGAGTAGTGTATGTTTTTCTTTGAGATGCTGGGGATGATGTAGACACTATAAAATGGCTATTTGAATAGGTTGAAGATTTTGGTCCCTCCATGACTATGGTGGACTGCATTTCTCCTTCCTTGAGCAAGTCTGGTGCATGACTAGTCTTGGCCCTCTTTCTGTAAACTTGGAAGTCCTCTATTGATACCTATATGACTGAAGGAGAAACCTCCTTTCTTGCTCTCTTCTCTGTTTTATTTTGAGGTGTGTTAGTATGTGAAGCAGTGACAGGGGTAGGTTGTTCTTCATTTTTTAGTAATGTGTTCTCCTGCCACTCTGTTTGGTTCATATATTTCTCCACCTCTGGCTTCTGTGTGTGAGCATAAGGAGTACTTCTCTGTTTGACTCTGAGTTCAGATATGACACAAAATGGGTCATATGCCCAAGTGAAACTTAGAGTAAACCTCATCTGTTTCAAGAGGTTATCTTCTTCTTCTCCTACTGATCTGTTGTTGCAGATGAAAGGGCCAATCCGAGTCTTGATTCTGAGTTGTTGCTTCTTCTTTGTTGCAACAAAGTGGATGCCATCTGAATTCACCATCTTCCTTATGTATTCTAGTGAAAAAATCCTCATTGGGATGTATTTGGGAAATCTGTAAGGAGGAATATCACACCCATATACTCTTATCTCTATGTGGTTTTGGTATAAGTACAAATTCCCTGTCTTAGCTAGATCATAAAGGTGTATGATTCTATGAATTTATTCATTGATCCTTGGTTCTGTGTTGTTGTTCAACATGCAAACAACTGGGTGAAAGAACTATTCAATGAAGTATTTGAAGTTGTACTTTGTTGAATTTTTCCACACCAATGAGGTCCATGAGGTCACTGACTGTGGGCTTCCTTCCTAGTTTAATTTCTGAAGTGCACAGGGAAACCTGTCTGACTGAAAAAACAAGAACATATAAACCAGGACTGAGGAATATCTGAACATTCCTTTAGTTAGAAACTTGAAAAGATGATCATGAATGTTATCATCCAGAAATTGACTGAAATTAAATTTAATTGAGACTCTTTCTTCTGTGGAAAAAATGGATAGAAAACCTAGGATAGGCTCATCTACCCATTCATCCGAGTAATAACCTAACAGGTAAGAAATAATGGAAATGATCTGGTTGGATTTGACAGTGAATATGGAGGATGAATAAGGGGGATTTTTCTTGGGTAATTGGGCATTTTCTGGTAGAAAAATATCAAAAATCTAGGCTCTTTGGGGGAAGGTGAGTTTTTGGTACAGGTCATTTAGGGCTTCAATGGAAAACGAGATCTTGTCAATGGATTTAGAGGTGATTGTGAATAGGGTTTCACCAGAGGAGGAAACAATGGCCCTTTGGCCAGGAAAATAACAAGCTTGACATCTGAGGACAAATTCGGGGAAATGGTGGGTTTGAGGGAACATATACAAAGGTAAATTGGACTCCCAGAGTCCAATTTTATCACTTTGGTCTAGAAAAATGTCTTTTATCCATGAGTGTAATTTGAAGAAGTCGAATTCGCACCTCAAATATGTGATTTTGTAGTCTTTATCCACCAGAGGGATGTGATACAGGTCAACAGAAGGGGGAAGGATCAAATTCTTAGGTGTATCAACAAATTTGGCTTTAGGGGCCATGATTTACAGATCTTTGTGGTAAAATAATGGCAGTACTGTAATTAACCAGGGAAAATGCCTATTGACGGTGAAAGGTTGTGGCAGTTAGCTTGACAATTTGTTTCAGAGCGGTGTCCACGGTGGCTGTATCAACAAATGGAATTACAGGGTGATGAAACAAGGTTTTACAGTGTGTTGGAGGTGTCTGTTATGGTGCAGGGGTGGTGACAGGGTGATTAATGGTGATGGGGAGCGTTTTAATTGGGAAATGAGTATGTAGGATGGGACAGATGGTGGGTAGGAATAGGGTTATAGTGGCAGAGTGAGGTGAGTGGTATTGGGTGGTGGTTTGGGTAGATTTCAGAGGGGGAGGGGGGTATGTGGTAAGCGAATTTCGGAGGGGGGGTCCGAAATGCTGTGAGAGCGCCACGTTAGGTGGTACTGACGTGGGGATAAACCACTTTTTGGACCCCCCCCCCACCACTGTTAAAAGAAGAAAGGTCAGGGGGGTCCGAAAAGCACTGAGGACCATCAATCTGTGAGGTGATGGGAGCCTCCAATGACAACCTATGTGAGAATTAGTCACTAGATGAAAAATGGTATTTTCCGCTAGTAAACTTGGGATAAAATATATGCGCTAGGTAGCGTTGAGCTTACTTTTTTCCACTTTAAACCATAATTTTATTTTCCTAAGCTACAATAATCAAATTTAATCAAACACGGGGTATTTTGACACCCCCTTTCAATTTTTCTTGAAACCAAAATCACTAACCTATCTACTAACCTAGGCATCTAACATATTAATCCATCTTAGACTCTTGGATTAATTGTTACTCTAACCTAACTAATTTGGCCAAGATTAAACAATTTGACCAAACTTATTCTCTAGCCTATCAAAACAAATTTAAAGAGTTTGATCATGATTATACAATATGATTCAAACTAAATTTATTTTTGATGGGGTTATATATATATATATATATATATATTCTTTTATTTTTATTTTCTTTTATTTTTCTTTTATATCCTCTTTTCATTTTTTCTATTTTTATCCTTTTCTTTTTCTTTTTGTAAATCATTTGCAGAATGAAATATTATTTACAATTAAATATGACTTGGAGGAAGAAATTTCAATCACCAGGTGATACTATGAAATATAGGGTTATAACAATATGGATAGGAGTGTTTCCTTCTGCTCCTGCTCTTGGACCTCTAGTCTTCCTCTCATATGTCACGTGAAGGATATCCTCAATCTGCTCCACATCCCGAAGATCCTCTACCTCTTCTTCATCACTTTCCAAGCCCTCCCTCACGACTATGGCTCTCTTCTTGGTGTTCATCTTATATTGGTAGGGTACTCCATTGCGCGTTCTTCCAGCTGTTGTCATGATCTTCTTGATCTGGTCTTCCTCCATAATAATTGGGTCCAAGGCCTCCTCCTTATTTAATTTATCCATTTATCCCTCCATTTATCCTTCTCTTGTCAGTGCTTCCCCCCTTACCCCATGCACGTAGAGAAGTTTAGTTGTCTGAGGCCATTGTCATTACACCCTTGTTATATAGTATATCTTAATAGAAGTATATAGCGATCTGATATACCTACCATGAGGTCCCTTCAAGAACTCTTGCTCTGCTGTGCTGTAAGACTCCACTGTATCTACTGCAAATTCTGTGATAAATCCTACAACAATGCTATCTAACCAGAAATCTACTTCATGCGTAAATTTATTGTCAACTTTTTGTAATTGCCTGATCTCTACAGGATTCTACTCTATCTGTCTGATCCGATTTGTAGGATGGTTGTCTTTCAACATTGCTATCCACTCCCGCAACACATGCGGGAAATCACAAAAACATACTTCATGTAAGTCGTTGAATATGTACTTGTTCAAATATCTGTGTAGTGTTAACTTAGGGTTTCTATTATCTTTCTGCACAAACTCCAACTCCTTTGTTTTCAACCAGCTCTCTATCTTTGCCTTTGTTGGGTACCACGGTCTCAACATTCCCTTTTATATTCTCATTCTCTTAATGTCCTGTCATCAGATCTGGCATTATTTTGACACGTCTTCAATAGGTCTCATTCACTCAGTCCCATCTTGTTCCAACCAGAAACAAAACCAATTTTTGGTTTGTTATTATACTTTATCAGTTATCTACTATGATCTTACCTTACTATCATAGATTGAACCAGGTCCATATTTAACAAGATTCCAACAAAATCCCTCTAAAACTATCGACCCTCTTGGTAAACCAGAAGGAAACACAATACACAGAGCATACTGTGCAGTCTCACCCGGGATATCTATATGGGTGGCTGCAATACTCAGGTGCTTGCAGCCTGGGAACAAGTGGAGATCTATGGTTGTACTTTGTGACCTTTATTTATTTAGTCTAACTTCTTTCTTAAGCGATCATTCTTATCCATGCATATTGAATATCAGATCTAACCAATTTCTTCATTCATTCATCTAGCATTCAATACTTAACAATAATAGATATGCATACATTCAATCACATAACACAAGTTTTACCGTGGTTCACCCACTCTTGGGCTACGTCCACAAATATCTGGCTCTCAAGTGCTTTATTATGTCTCAAATATATGTTAGGACACATGTGTTTACAGTCTTGGATTTTACAATCTCAACAGGCTTCTCGATCCCTGTGAGGTTGACTAGATCACACCAGGCTCCTTAGCCTGCAATCTAACCCTCAAGATCAAGTTGTGCAATACTTATCTATCTCACCAGCTTATGAATTATTACAGTTCTTACAAACCTTACAACTTCCAGACTCTCCCTCCGTCCTTCGCTTTCTTTATGATCCCCTCTGTCCCTCTCCAGACCTCCTAAGTACTACTTATATATATTCTTGGCTCATCAACCATAACAATAAATTACAAAAACACTAACCCTAACGTCATTAAGTCTCCCTTGCATGCATGCATGCCTTGCACACGATTCTTTTCCTTCCAGTTGTCCTTTCTTCCCTTCGTTCTTCTCTCCCCAAAAATAGCCTTTTCCCCAAAGCGGGTCTACGTCCAACAAGAGCCTTAATAAAATTTATGAGAGGGATATCTATCTTCACCCCAGTGGCATCAATGTCATGTATTATGAATTTGATTTCAAAAGATAAATCCATAGGGTCATCATTCTTCAACTCTAGGTTGAAGAGCTTTACCAACAATTGCATTACATCTAGTTCTAAGTGAGTTTCATACAAGTCATTCAATATCTTCAAAACACTA
>JZKD02S1978821.1:389901-406694 GCA_000966675.3 Picea glauca
TGCATGGTGTATTGTGGTGTATTGGTGTAACTCTTATACTATTGTTCATTGATTATTGGATATAATTGAATGGTTTAAGTATAAGTTGAAAAATGTTTTTAAATTGTACTTGATACTGATTCACCCCCCTCTCAGTATTAACACCTAGACTACCTCCGAAAAGGGATATCGATTTCTCTGTAAACTTGATGCCTAGAGCAACTCCAGTGTCAAAGGCTCCGTACAGGATGAGTGCACCAGAACTGAAAGAGTTGCAGTTGCATCTTGAAGAACTTCTGAAGAAGGGGTATATATTCCCAAGTGTGTCGCCTTGGGGTGCCCTGGTCCTGTTCGTAAAGAAGAAGGATGGAACACTGAGATTGTGCATCGATTTCAGGAAATTGAACAAAGTAACGGTGATGAACAAGTATCCTCTGGCAAGGATTGATGATCTCTTTGATCAGTTGAAGGATGCAAAGATATTTTCAAAAATAGATCTAAGATCGGGATATCACCAAGTAAGAATAAAAGATGAAGACATCAACAAGACTTCCTTTAGAATAAGGTATGGTAATTACGAGTTCATAGTGGTGCTGTTTGGACTGTCAAATGCACCCGTTATTTTTATGAGCTTGATGAATGGAGTATTCAGGGACTATCTAGACAAGTTTGTCATCGTCTTCCTGGATGACATTCTGGTGTATTCCAGGTACAAAGAAGAACATGAAAAACATCTGAGGATGGTGTTGCAGGTGCTAAGAGAGAATCAATTGTATGCCAAGCTAAGCAAGTGCTCGTTTTATCAGGAACATATCCATTACTTGGGACATATTATCTCAAAGGATGGGATAGCAGTAGACCCTGAGAAGATTGAAGCCATTAGAGAATGGTCAGTTCCAAGGAACGTAACAGAGGTTAGATCCTTCATGGGATTGGCTGGTTATTACAAAAGGTTCATCGCAGGTTTTTCCAAGATAGCTCACCCTATCACTTCCTTGCAAAGGAAGGAGGAAAAGTTTCAGTGGACTAAAGAGTGTGAGAAAATTTTCCAGTGATTGAAGCAACTGTTAACCAGTGCTCCAATCTTGAGGATTGCAGATATAAATGTGGATTTCATAGTATGCAATGATGCATGCAAAGAAGGACTAGGAGGGGTCCTTAGTCAGAACGGATTCGTAATCTGTTATGAGTCCAAGAAATTAAAAGAGCACAAGAAGAACTATGCAACCCATGACTTGGAGTTGGCATCCATAGTTCATGCTCTAAAGAAATGGAGGCATTACCTCATGGGTAGGAGGTTTGAACTTAGAACAGACCATAATGGTCTGAAATATTTGTTTGATCATCCAACCTTAAACGCTAGACAAAGTAGGTGGCTGAAATTTCCGTGTGAGTACGATTTTGAGATCAAGAATATCAAAGGAAAGGAGAATAAAGTGGCTGATGCACTCAACAGGAAGGTGCATGAATCACATGCTACAACCATTAGCATGTATCAGACTGATATTAAAAGAAGAATTCTGGAGGCTGCAAATGTAGATCTGTAGTACAGAGAATTGGTAGCTAAGCTACAACAGGGTAAGATGCCACAAAATATGGGAATTTATAAATTGGAAATAGATGGAATACTGCTGTACAAGAACATAATTTTTGTACCCAATGTCCAGTGCTTGAAACAGATGATTTTGCAGGAGATGCATAATATGCATTATGCAGGGCACCCTGGATATCAGAAAATAGTAGCAACGGTCAAGAGCCATTAATTTTGGCTGCGTATGAAGAGAGAGATTGTTGAATACATCAGTAGATGTATGGAGTGCCAGAAAGTTAAAGTTGAGCATAGGCACCCAGCAGGGTTGCTGCAACCTTTACCCATTCCTGAGTGGAAGTGGGAAGCAGTAACGATGGATTTTATTACGGGATTGCCCAGAACAACCAAGCTACATGATTAGATCATGGTGGTGGTGGAAAAGCTTACAAAAGCTGCCCATTTTATTCCCCTAAAAACTACTCAAAAAGCAGCAGATGTTGCTGATATTTTCGTGAAGGAAGTGGCACAATTGCATGGAATTCCTAAAACGATTGTGTTTGACAGAGACCCGAAGTTCACCTTGAATTTCTAGAAAGGATTGTTCAAAGGATTCAAAACGAATCTGAACTTTAGTACAACTTATCACCTTGAGTTTGATGGACAAACAAAGAGGGTGAACAGAGTAATAGAAGACATACTGAGAATGTATGTGATGGACAAACCATCAAGATGGGAAGACTACCTGCACTTGGTAGAATTCTCTTACAACAATGGGTATCATGCATCATTGAAGATGAGCCCATTTGAATCACTTTATGGAAGAAAGTAAAATACTCCAGTGAGCTGGGATAATCTAGCTGATAGAGCAGTAGTTGGGCCAGAGTTGCTCAAGGAGATGGAGGACCAAATGATAAAAATTAAGCAGAATTTGAAAGCTTCCTAGGATAGGAAGAAAAGTTATGCTGATAAGAAAAAAACCCACAGAGAGTTCAAAGTGGGTGATCATGTTTTCCTGAAAGTGAAAGCTAACAGAAGTTCCCTGAAGCTAGGAAGTTGCGCCAAGTTGGCAGCCAGATTTTGTGGGCCATTTGAAATCCTGGAAAGGATTGGGCCAGTTGCATATATGCTTACATTACCTGCATCTATGACTGTAAATAATGTGTTTCATGTTTCATTGCTTAAGAAATATATACTAGATGCTAATCATGTTATCGATTGGAATGTGATTTAGGTGGAACATGAAGGTGTCCTGCAAGTGCATCCCGTGCGCATATTGGAAAGGAAAAACAAACAGCTTCGAAATCGAGCTATAGGGATTGTAAAGGTCCAGTGGACCTGGTATGGTCCTGAGGACATGCCATGGGAGCATGAATATGTTATGCGGGTAGAGTACCCGCATCTTTTTGAAAATTTTGAAAAGCTTGCAGATGCAGTGTAAAGTTGCATTGAGGACAGTGCAAAAATAAGGGGAGGGGATTGTAATGTCCCTAAGGCCGAGCCCTATTGTAAAATCATGTCTATGAAGTATAAATATTGCATTATGAATTGTAATTATGTTTTATAGGCTGGTGGGCCAATCTAGTGGGCTTATGTGTTATTAGGCCAGGGAGCCTAAGTGTTGAAGGCCAGGAGCTTGATTTTTTGTACATGTAATTATGCACAGTATTAATACAAAACATCTCTACATGCAGACCGACCACGATGAATGAGTGATGGGGGACTAAGCATCCATAAGGCCTGGGTAAGGGAGAGGGGGCTGAGAGGTTGGAAGAGGGGCTACGCTGAGGGGGCTTAAACCCTTGAGAATAATATTAAATTATTACTATTCCAAAGCTATGTTAAGGTGGCGTTTTATCCTAAGTTCTTTGGAAGGACGAGTGACTTCCAAATGGGAACGAACGAGCTTCATGGATGATAAGTGTCAACCCAAGCACATGCAGTTAAAACTGTGGAGTTGAGCCATGATGGGGGTTCCTCCTCCATTCTACTATTGACTGTCTGAACCGGGAATCCCGTATGACCTCTGCAAGAATACCCTCACACAACTCTGGAAAAAAAAGGCCTATGTTGATTTCTGGAGGAATCGGTACACCCTATGTCAAAACCGTGGAGTTTGTGTTCGACCTTCGTGTGGATTTCTTATCACACATCCCTGAAACTCATAACCATGAGTTTGTTCTATATGGATGGTTGGGAAAACCGAATGTGCCATAATTGTTGAGCCTGGTTGGGTTGAAGCATTTGTCTGTCACCTGTTTTGGGAAACCCATGTTTGTTGTCCCAGTTGACTGTGGCGGCCACGCAGTTCTTGGCTGGGTGTGGTTTGCTGCTGTTGTATGTTCACTGCTGAGCCTTGTTGTTTTTTTGCTTTGTATGGGAATGAGATTAAGGAAACCGGTTGTATGACCTATGTGTAACCTCTCTCTAGGTGAGGGAGGTGATTGTTGTTGAAGAGGCAGGTTTTACCAACCCTGTGAGTGACTCTCTCTAGGTGAGAGAGTGCATGAAGGAAGGAGAGAGCTCCTGGAAGGAACCCTGTAGCTGCCACAGAGCTCGGATATTTCTAGTTCGGTATGTTGTTGAAGCCCAAGGCAAGGGAGGTTAGAAGCTGAAGGACTGTCTAGGTGATAGAGAAGGTGTATACTCCTGGGGTGGGATAGGCATGTGGGGAAGGAGAGTCTGTGGGTAGTGGGCATAAGTAGTTCCTGGGAGAGAATCCTCCTTATTTTAATTGTATTCTTCCTATAAACCTTAACTAGCCTAGGATTCCTTACCTGGTGGAGATTAGTCCCAGCTTGGGGGTGACCTACTGCTGAGAGTGATGAGCAACATGGTCTAAGGATGGGAGGTTTGTGGAAGGTCTACATGCAGTTGGTGGTGCGTGATAGTTTCAAAGATAAGTGTCACTATGTTTCGTAATTCTGTAATTAATTAAATTGCATACATGTGATACTTGCAATGTTATCACGTATTTTGTTGTGCATATGAATTATTGTTATTTCCATTAACTCTAAAATGCTAGCAGTATTTCTGTGTTTAACTGTAATTAAGTGTTTTAAGTTCATTAGAATGCATAATGTGTTACATAAGGTTTTTTTTTCCACGTAGTAGCGTTGACCCGACCGTGGGGTTGATGGCCGGGGGAATTACAGATTACAACACTTAATGTAGCAATTAGAAAACAATATGCATCAGTTCATGAGTGTCATTCACATCACAGACTAAACCCTTATTACAGATCAACGCAGAACAATAAAGATCAAGGACTTTCAATCACTTAACTCATAGCATTAACTCAGATCTAGCATTCATTCATCTTTGATACCATTAAGCACTAAGCAACAACATCAAATTCATTCATCATATATTATAACAACAATACTAAACAAATAAACAACATAAATCACATCACATAAAGCACATCAAGACACAGGGTATACGTGGCTCACCCTAGTGTGGGGCTACGCCCACCAACTTCTTCTTATTCTTTATTAGTCTTCAAGCTTCTTACATAAATCCACTCCTGTGAACAAAGCCACAAAGCCAAAATCTATAGAGGACAAGATATTTGCATGCTGCACACCAAATCCTCCTTCCCAAAACTAGGTCAAGGCACAAATCCAACTCCTTAGTAGCATAGAACCTTACTTTACACAGTCTGCTTGCATGAAGCAACTCACAACATATGGTGCACATAGCCAACTAGATCTACTTCTTACATCACTTAGCTACTTATTTATACATTTACAAAAAGGCCTAATCATGGGTAAACCCATGGGACAACATCCCTTAACCCATTACATAAACCCTAGTAAACCCCTTGCTGGGTCCACAAGCCCATAAAATAAGTGAGATCCTGCGATCTCAGCTCCACCTGGGTTCTCCATCTTCGACCAGCCTGTCAAAGTCCCAAAAGTGGTCAAAAACGACCAATGTTTCCTCAAAACTTGTTCAAGGGCCAACACTATGCCATTGTGGTGATATTGTGAGAGGCGTTGTTGAGATTTGTTCTATATGGAGAGGTATATTTTTCATCAGGATACCCAGGATCCAGTCTATTTGTGGGTTGTTAGACCTTGAATTCATTAATATGCTTTGGTGAGACATAATTCACAATAGTGAGTTCAGTCCTTTTGTGGATCTCATCTTGGGGACACAAGAGAGGAGAGCATAGTCCGAGCATGATGATCTGACAATTATGACCCAAGGGGTGCAACGTCAACATGATGGGTCCTTTCTAGTGATAGCATGGGGCCTTGGGACTACAATATATAATATATCAGTGGTTGATAAAGATTATTTGGCCAATTTTCTCTTCCCGAGGTTTACTCTTGGGATGCTTAGGATTGGTTTCTTGGAGGAGTGGTATTCTGAGGAGTTGATCGAGTTTGTGTAGCTTCTTATTGCCTCGCTTACCATAGGTAGTCGGGTGGATTCTTGTATTGGCACTTGACAGAGCAAGGATATGAGTAGAAGGTACTTCACATCATACATGTTAGTTTGGGACCCTGGTGAATTTACCACTTACAGGTTGCTCCGAGAAAGGTTCACATGGAAGGACTTTGTGGAGGATGTGTTGAGAGATTTTTCGTATGACACCTGGATGATTGCAATAGGTTGGGGGTGTTGGAGTATTATGGATTTCCCTTTTTATACTTGGAGGTTAGGCGTCATTGATGACCTATTGTTTTGTGACCATGTATACTTCTATGGGATGTATTATTTTAGAGTCGGTTTTGTTGACTTTATGGAGATACATTGACAGGACATGATCCTCAATAGTGGGGATGATTATTTGAGGCATTACATGATCCGCATTATTTTCAAAACAAAATTAAAGAAGATATATTACAATGAAATACACATAAAAATTGTCAGAAAAAAATAAATATAGTAATACACGATCTCTATTAATGAAAGAAATGTACATAGTCTGTAAAAATATAGAGTGAAAGACTTGCTAGAATGGTGGTATCTTTATATCTGAGAAGAGATGTGAAAACTACAATAATTCACAATATGATGATTACAATGAGGCTCCGAAGGAATTTTTATGATAAACATGAATTCCAAAACCCTAGACATCAAAAAACCTAACCCTAGGAGATGAAGCGCCAAAATTCATCTGGGCCCCATTGGGGTAAGTTAGTACATTAACTTCTTGGGGTCGTAACTTTTGCATACGATATTCATTTTAGGCATGTGATAGCCCATTGGAAATATATTTTTGGTAACTATGCATTATGCTATAAAACTTTGACTCTACCTATCATTTGACTATGGCAAGCCAAGAAAACATTGTGTAAAGCCCCAAAATGGCCATGCAAGTACAAAAATATGTACTAATGTGAAAACTTCCAAAATAAGGCAGTTGGAATAGGTGGGAGGCCACCAATATCCACATGGATGCTGTGTAGAGCTTCATGACAACCCTTTAAGTGAAAAACCCATAATTACAAAGAAATGTCCCCATTACAGAGAAATGTGCTGAACTGAAAACTGTCAAGATGAGCTAGTTGGAATTTGGAACATGTGGGTGGCCACCAATATCCACCTATATCAATCCCCCCCCTTTAGGAAGCAATGGTATCCATTTCATTGAGTTCCCGAGAAAGAGAGGAAAACATTTTATGAATCTGAATCTTGGTGAGCTGTGTGCCTTATTGGAGAAGTTGCGTTGCTTGGTATGTGGAAGGCTTTCATGAACCTGTTGTTGGTGGGGTTGAATCTGTTCCACCAACTTGTTGTGTTTGGGATTGACGGGGCATTGTTTAGGAACCATTTTAGGTGAAGAAACAATATCTTCTTTCTCTTTTGCAATCTTCTTTTGTTGGATAGAAGGTGATGAGGATACAGTGGTTGTAATGGATTTCTATGCATCCTTTGAAAACATTGTGAAGATGACGAATTTTGTGGTATGAGAGATTACCTTGTAGCACTATTTTGGTGGAACAATAGTTGGAACTACCTCTGGTATACTATAGAGCTAACCCCATAGAGTAATAATGACACTACGAGGTTGAGAATTATAAACAACATGACATTTCCACATATATCATTGGCCCAAAACAACATCACATACATCAAGAGGTGAAACATCACAGACTACCTCATCCTTGAAGGGATGGATGTCATAGGACATGTGGTACTGCTGGATGACATGAATATCTCATCCCTGGTGAAGCCACCTGATGTTGTATGGTTGCAAGTGTGGTGTTGTCAAAAACCCAAAATTTTTGACAACCTCAACCGAGATGAGGTTCTTTTGGATGTCGCTATCAACAATGAAATGAAATAGGGTCCCCTTCACCCACATTTGTGAATGGAAGAGGTGCTCCCATTCTTCAAGATATACTGGTTCTTTTGGTTGAATAGTTGCGGTCACAACAATAGCAGTGGGGTTTGCGTTAGTGATCTGTCTATTTTCAATATTTTTTGGATCAGATTCTGAATCATGGTTCAACTCCTTGTCTTTGATCTCGACCACCAATGATTGTTTCGAGTGACATTCATCGGTGTTGTGCCAGGGGATTTTTTGGAAGTTGCACCACTTCCTAGTGTCATTCTTCGTCTTTCCTTTACCCTTCTTTTCCCATGTCTTGGAATGGTTTCTCGGAGACTGTTGGTTAGGGATGTATTTACCATGCTTTGGTTGTTGCAGATTTTCATACCTGAACTCCCATTTTTTCTAGTGCCTAAATTTCTGCTCGATTTTGACAACATATTGATAGGAAGATCCCAATGATGATGTGTTTAGGAAATCCATTTTAGTTTGTATGTACCTATGAAAATCCCCACAATTTTTCATAACCATGTGCCACTCAGAGTCTTTGATACCCAACTTGGTGTACAAGGTATGGAAATTATTTGTGAACTTCAAGATTGTTTGGCTCTTCTCTTGTCATAGTGTAGTCCATCTCATGTACTGGTCTTCATAGTTATCAACAAGGTAGTATTTTTCCTTGAACACATCCACAAAAAAATACCGAGTGGGGTCGGCCCCATATATTCCATATTACTCTGTGGAAATTTGTTCCTAGTAAGTTTCCCACCAATGTTTGGCATGGTGGAGAGCCTTGAGGAATGCGAAGGTGATCTTTTCCCTATCGGAAAAATTGTGAATAGAGAAATAACCTTCTAGCAAATTTAACCATTTTTCTAAGGCATCTGCATCTATCTAACCTTCAAATACAAGAATATCAAAATTAACGTGTACCTTGAAGGAAGAGGTTCCTCCAAACTGGTTGATTGATGAAGATTCGTCTGTTGCTATTGGTAGGCATTGAAGGAAGTGGGAAAAATTCTCCATCATTTCGTTCCTCTGTCGTGCGAGAGCTTGCTCAAGAAACAAGATAATATAATCTTCTGCTCCAATATTTTTATTTTATGCCACCATATAGGGTTTCTTGGGAATGCAAGAGTGATTATCCTCAAGAGATACAAGCTCAAGACCCAACTTTCTATACTTGTACCTCATCGGGGACATGCACTGAAAAACGATCAAGAGCAACCTACTCTGATATCACTGATCCAGATTATTTTTGGATGAAATGAAAGCAGCGATATTACAATGAAATACACATAAAAATTGCCAAAAATAGAGAAATACAGTAATACATGATCTCTATTAATGAAAGAAATGTATAGAGATTGTAAAAAGATAGAGTGCAAGACTTGCTAGAATGGTGGAAATTTTATCTCTGAGAAGAGATGTGATGAATATACTCATTCACAAGAAGATGATCATAATGAGGATCTGAAGGAAATTTTATGATAAACATGAATGCAAAAACCCTAGACATATAAAAACCTAACCCTAGGAGATGAAGTGCCAAAAGTCATGTGGGCCCCATTGGGGTAAGTTAGTACATTAACTTCCATGCATTGTAACTTTTTTGTATGATCTTAGGTTTAGGCGTGTGATATCCCGTTGGAAAGGTATTTTCGAGAACTATGCATTATTCTATAAAAAATTGACTCCATCTAGATTTTTATTGTGGAAAGCCAAAAAAACACTATTTAGAGCCCCAAAATGGCCCTGCAAGTACAAAAAGATGTACTAACATGGAAAATTCCAAAATAAGCCATCTGGAATAGGTGGGTGGCCACCAATATCCACCTGGATGTTGTGTATGGCTTCAGGATAGCCTTGTAAGTGTAGAACTCACAATTACAAAGAATTGTCCCCATTACAGAGAAACGTGTTGAACTGAAAACTGTCAAGATGAGTCAGCTGGAATTTTTAACAGGTGGGTGGACACCAATATCCACCTAGATCATTAAAACTTGTGGATGTAAGAGTGGAGGATGCAGAATGGGAACAATGGTCAGACAATTAGAGTGGAGCATCAACAACATGGTGATTTTTTTTGAGATTATCTTTGGACCTCGATATTTCAGTATTAGACAACTCAACAACTGATACAGAGGTGAGAGCTATTTTTTCCTTCCACGAGATTGGTTCCCTAGTAGTGTAGTTGTTTAAGGGGTTGATCAAGTTGTTGAAATATCAATTTTCTCTACTTATCTGTGGTATTCAGGGGGTTTCTTATGCTCATACATTGCCAGACTAGGCGTTGAGCAGAGGATGCTTCACATCCTCCAAGGTGGTTTGGGATCAAGCAATGTAAAATGAGGTCAACAATGAGTTTGGGAAATTTTGAGGGGTTATGTGGGGCCTAGGCTAGGCCATTCATCATCTTTCATCATCAGGATTGTTTCTTCACAGTCCACTCTTGGTTTCATAGCGTTCTGGCAATTTTCATAATTTTGGTTATTATTGGGCATAATTTAATTAATTGTACTAAATACATTATTGGGACCATATTATTTGAAGGGATACATGAGTGTAATATCTTTTTGGAATCAGGATGAAATACCTAATGGTTAGAATGATGAGAAAAGGATTTTCAACGTCCGAGAATTCCTTAGAAGCCAATTAATCACTTTATGACATTAAAAGAGGATTTAAAAGGGTTATAAATTGAATTTAATCTTCATGTGGATTTGGTCAAAGAGAGGAAAGATATAGAATGGGTTCAGAGAAGTATAAAGGAAGGGTAGCACTTCACCTTTCCTCATTATGATTTGATATCTCTTCTTGGAGTGCTCTTGGAGCCATTGTTTCGCTAGGGTTTAGGAAAACCCTTCCACCATTGGAGTTTATTTTTAGTGGTGCAATATCCACCTTATCTAGAAAAGAAGGAGGATCCATCCAGGATATTCAACTGATCTTCATCTATGGTTTGATATCAGTTTGGAGGTGCAAATTCGTAGGGTTTTCTGGTGCTGACCATGACACCATCTAGGTTATGGCTTGTTATTGTGTGTTTTTCATTGATGTAGTGCAGTTGTCATAACATTCATTGGATTATTGTATTTTGGATTTCATTCATAATAAAATAATCCATGATTCTCTTATATTCCATGTTTATCTATTTTTTCCAGTAATATGTTTGACAAAATGTCTCTAGTGGAATTAATGCTAAGTGTTTGTGTAAAAATAATGTAATAGCATAGAAATTATGATATCCATGTGTAGCTCTGTTAAGGGTATTACATCAGGTGTCTAACAAAATCAAATAATGGTTAAAAGTGATTTGGTCAAATAACATATTTTATTATTTTGACCCTATCTAAGATGACCACTATTTTTCCTATAAACTAAAGAAGTTTTCCTTGTTTCCATAAGATCCATCACATGAAAGTAAAAAATTTCTTCTGAAATTCCCATTGAAATTTTGGCTCTATTTCACCATCACTTTCAACCATCAAAGAGAAGAAGCCTATCCATATACCACACACTCAAGAAAGAAGAAGAACCCTCCCATGGAGAGGCCACCGAAAGATTATGGTCTTCATAGGTTTGTCTCCACATGTGTATTTACATTCACTATGGTTATTGTGTATGATATTACATTGATTCTTTACATTTATTGTTGTTCATGTATTTTTTTTGTTGCATGCCTTTTACTCTCACTGAATAACATAGACCTAGGTATTTGCTTCTTAGAAAACTATGGTTTCTTGTTTTCTAACCCTTTTTTGTTAGTAACTTTGTCACAACCACAAAGTTTGTAGATTTGCTCATCCTTGCTGCAAAAACACAGCAACACCTATATTATGTGGGGGTATTGGGCATTACCGTAGATGTTGTAAAGACCAAATTAGACATTCTTGTGACAAACTATTAGACATTCTTATGACCCAAAAGTGGATGATATCAGGGATGTAAATGTGGGCGTTATTAGGGATGTTATCACAACTAAATATGGATTGTTTGTTTCAAGATTATTATGGACATGAAAAAGGACATAGTTATGTGAAATTGGATGTTATCGTGGATCATATTAAATTAGAATGCAATTCATCTGTAATCATGGATACCATAAAAAGGTGCTATTAATGTCCCCAAATACATCCATATAAACAATTGAAATGTCATTTATGGAAAAAACAATCATGATTCATGAAAATACACATGATTAGATGTTCTAAGCGACTCACTTAAGGTTGTTTTTCATTGAAAATGTTGTAGTGAATATAAATAGTAACTCCATGAAAGAAAAAGAACTTGATTGAAGCAAACCATAGAATCACTTAAACCACAAAGTGTTGAAAAATAGCTAGAGACTAAGGAAAAAGAGAAAGACATAATCAAGTACAAATGATCAAATTATTAATGAATCAATAAATAATGATAGAAAAACACCATTGTTAATCTTTTCCTTTGGTAGAAAAATGTTGTTTCACTTTTCCAATTAGTTGTTTCTACATTGGAAAACTATAAATTTTATAAAAATTTATCAAAAAAATACTTGAATTATCATATTGTTTTTCAAATTTTGATTAGTTGAAAAATGGCGATTTTATCTCTTCTATAATTACTTTAAAAAAAAAAAGATATATTAAAAAAACTTTCACACTCTTCCTATGGTCCTTGTAATAATTTTTTATAAAGTTTTATTAAAAAATAATTGAATTATTATGTTGTTTTTCAAATTTAAATTAATTGAAAAATGGTGTTTTGACTTCTTCTATCACCACTTATCCAAAAATGCATTAAAAAAACCTTCACACTTTAACATAGTTATTGGTCGTTGTGATCATTTTTTCTAAAATAAAAGTTCAAAGTATATATTGGTCAAAATTTTGATAAAAATTTCTTTGATATTTAAATTATACTTGTATTGATTTTCATTAACTTATAGAAATCAATTTAACTTATTTTTTCAAAAACAAAATTGGTTTTCGAAAAAAAAAACAATTTAAGTCAGTCACAAATTATGAGGCCCATAAAAATATTAATAACAAGTGTTGCATGGCAGCGTAGTCCTTGTCAAGTAGGTTACAAGGTAAATTGTGGAAAATTGGGTCAAATTATAAATGACAGAAGTGTTTGGTGCAAAATGTATATCATGAAAATGTTGTGTGCAACATGTATATCATGGAAGATGGGGCATAAAATTTCGTTAGCGCTAAGGTGCAACCCCGCAGAGATATTATTGTTTAAGTGTTGAAAGGAACAACATAACTGTAGATGACACAAGTTTTGGGTGCAAAATCTATAATAGCATGTCGAAATGTAAATGACGGAAGTGTTTGGTGCAAAATGTATATCACAAAAGTGTTGTGTGCAACATGTATATCACAGAACATGGGGCATAACATTTTGTTATCCCTAAGGCATGACCCCGCGGAGAGATAATTGGCTAAGTGTTGAAAGGAACTACGGTCGGTCGGGCTTATGATGTGACGATATAGCACCAATTGACAAGTTCGAAAAAAGTTGGGTTCAAGTTTAAATATATTTATTAAAATTGTATTTTAATGTATCGTAATAGATAATTTGTGGTCCAAATGAAGACCATGTTCCAATATGTGGAGGAATTGCAGACCACAATTTTTTTTGGTGCAATATGTATACAACATAATTGTAGATGACGCAATTTTTGGGTGCAAGATCTATAATAGCGCCAACTGGGGGTTGAGTGAAACATTGAGTTGTCACAAGTAGAAGAAGATTATATATACAATTTAACAGGAGGGGCCTTACGTCTCCTCGGGAGCCCTTGTGACGGGAATTTTCCCTCTCTACTATATTTCTCGTTACTTATTCGTTTTTCCGAAAATGTCCCAATGGGTGCGTTGGCGGACGGATCGACTCACATTTGCCCTTGTGATTTTATATCATGACTCCCACTGGCCTCTAACATCCACTTTGAATGACATAAGTGTTTGGTGCAAAATCCATATCAAGGAAATGTTGTGTGCAACATGGAGCATAAAATTCCATTAGTGCTAAGGCATGACCCCGCAGAGAGATAATTGGCTAAGTGTTGAAACGAACTGCGGTTGGTCGGGCTCATGATGTGACAATATAGGACCATTAATTTAAATTGTATTTATATTAATGTATTGTAATAGATAATTTGTGGTCCAAATGTAGACCATGTTCCGATATGTCGAGGAAATGTAGAGCAAAAACGTTTTTGGTGCAAGATATATACATCGAAACTATAGATGATGCAAGTTTTGGGTGCAAGATCTATAATAGCACGTCGAACTGTAAATGACATAAGTGTTTGGTGCAAAATGTATATCAGGGAAGTTTTGTGTGAAACATGTATTAAGTATATTTATTAAAATTGTATAAATATATTAATGTATCGTAATAGATAATTTGTGGTTCAAATGTAGACCATGTTCCAATATTTGGACGAATTGCAGACCACGGAATTTTTTGGTGCAATATGTATACAAAAAAACTGTAAATGATGCAAGTTTTGGGTGCAAGATCTATAATAGCGCCAATGCGGGGGTTGGCCGGGCTCTCGTAAATTGCTATTGAATAAGTTTTTTTAGGTTGTTAATGGAAATAAGTGAACCACTGAGTTGTCACGAGTAGAAGAAGAATATATATACAATTTGACAAGTGGGGCACTACATCTCCTCGGGAGCCCTTGTCACCCTATTTTGAAGCCTGTGCAACCATTTTTCCTCTACTATATTTTTCGTTACATAGCCATTTTTCTAAAAATGTCCCAATGTTTGCTTTGGCGGATGGACCAGTTCACATTTGCGCTTGCACTTTTATATCATGACTCCAACCAACCGCTAACCATTCGATGCCTAGCCACTTTTCAGATCACGGATTTCTAGATAGGCGGGCTTTAAAACCGAGGTCAAATTGTATATGACACAAGTGTTTGGTGCAAAATGTATATCAAAGAAGTGTGGTGTGCAACATGTATATCACAGAACAAGGGGCATAAGAAATCGATAGCGTCAAGTTGCGACGAATTGTAGAATACAAAATTTCAGGTTCAAGTCTAAGTATATTTATTAAAAATTGTATTTATATTAATGTATGGTAATAGATAATTTGTGGTCCAAATCTAGACCATGTTCAAATATGTGGAGGAATTGCAGACAATGGAAGTTTTGGGTGCAAGATGTATAATAGCACCAATCCGAGGGTCATTGTTGAATATGTTTTTTTGGTTGTTAATGGAAATAAGCGAACCACTAAGTTGTCACGAGTAGAGAAAGAATATATATACAATTTGACAGGTGGGGCCTTACATCTCCTGGGGAGCCCTTGTCACGACCATTTTTCCTCTCTACTATCCTTCTCATTACTTAGCCATTTTTCAAAAAATGTCCAAATGGGCGCATTGGCGGATGGACTGGTTCACATTTGCGCTTGTGCCTTTAAATCGTGACTCCGACCGACCACTAACATCCACTTTGAATGACAGAAGTGTTTGGTGCAAAATGTATATCACATAAATGTTGTGTGCAACATATATATAACGAAATATGGGGCATAAAATTGCGTTAGTGCTAAGGCGTGACCCCGCGGAGAGATAATTGGAAAAGTGTTGAAGGGACAAACTAATATGAAGTCATAGTACCATTAATTTAAATTGTATTTATATTAATGTATTGTAATAGATAATTTGTGGTCCAAATGTAGACCATGTTCCAATATGTGGAGGAATTGTAGAAGACTCTTGTAAATCACCGTTGAATAAGTTTTTTTTGGTTGTTAATGGAAATAAGCAAACCACTGAGTTGTCACGAGTAGAAGCATAATATATATACAATTTGACAGGTGGGGAATTACGAAAGTTCAGGTTAAAGTTTAAGTATATTTATTAAAAATTGTATTTATATTAATGAATGGTAATAGATAATTTTTTGTCCAAATGTGAACCATGTTCCAATATGTGGAGGAATTGCAGACACAGAAGTTTTGGGTGCAAGATGTATACATCGGAACTGTAGATGACGCATGTTTTGGGTGCAAGATCTATAATAGCGCCAACTCGGGGGTCGTTGTTGAATACATTTTTTGTTGTTGTTAATGGCAATAAGCGAACCACTGAGTTGTCACGAGTAGAGGTAGAATATATATGCAATTTGACAGTTGGGGCCTTATGTCTCCTGGGGATCCCTTGTCATAACTGTTTTTCCTCTCTACTATCTTTCTCGTTACTTAGCCATTTTTTCGAAAATGTCCCAATGGGCATGTTGGTAGACGAAGCGATTCACATTTGCACTTGTGCCTTTAAATCGTGACTCTGACCGATCACTAACATCCACTTTGAATGATGGAAGTGTTCGGTGCAAAATGTATATCATGGAAACGTTGTGCGCAACATGTATATAAGGGAATATGGGGCATAAAATTTTGTTAGCACTAAGGCACAACTCCGCGAAGAGATAATTGGCAAAGTGTTGAAAGGAACTGCGGTTGGTCAGGCTCATGATGTGATGATATAGGACCATTAATTTAAATTGTATTTATATTAATGTATTGTAACAGATAATTTGTGGTCCAAATGTAGACCATGTTCCAATATATGAAGGAATTGTAGACCACAGATGTTTTTGGTGCAAGATGTATACAACGAAACTGTAGATCACTCAAGTTTTGGATGCAAGATCTATAATAGCGTGTCGAACTGTAAATGACTAAAGTGTTTGGTGAAAAATCTATATCAGGGAAGTGTTGTGTGCAACATGTATATCTTGGAACATGGGGCATAAAATTCCCTTATCACTAAGGCGCGACCCCACGGAGAGATAATTGGATAAGTGTTGAAAGGAATTGTAGTTGGTCGGGCTCGTGATGTGACTATATAGGACCAATCGACAAGTTCGAAAAAAGTCAGGTTCAAGTTTAAATATATTTATTAAAATTGTATTTATATTAATGTATCGTAATAGATAATTTGTGGTCCAAATGTAGACCATGTTGCAATGTGTGGAGGAACTG
>JZKD02S1978821.1:415501-437092 GCA_000966675.3 Picea glauca
CACAGTACACCAGTGTTTTACGTGGAAACCCAAATCAGGAGAAAACCACAGAATGATTTTTCTTATATGTCTTGAAGAATTACATTCATTGGAAGCACCAACTTCCTTTTTTTTCCATATGCAACTGGAAGGAGGATCCAACCCCCTAGTTTCTCAGGCTACAACCTGAGGGAAGATCCAACTCCCCAATTCTCTGGCTACAACCAGAAGGAGGTTACAACCCCCTATGTTCTCCGGCTACAACCGGAAGGTGGCTACAACCACCTATCCTTGCCTCATCCAACCACCCTGAAGTAGAAGTAGAATGATGGAAATATTGTCAACCTGTCACTGTGAGATATATTGTTGTACGACTGTATCAACCTGTACCAGTGCCCTATATCCAATCTGTACAAATTCCCTGTAATCAAACTGTACCTAAACTGAACATGTATCTACAAAAAATACAACAGATACGTGACTTGTAGTGATGCAGCCCACGTATGTATGCACCTTATCTATTATGCATCCCACGTATGCCTTTTGAAACTAGGGATTCCTTTTACTTGAAAACTTTTGACCCTCTGTAACTTCTTTTACATAGATCTATAACCTGTCACTGTATCCGGACTGTAACTGTACCCTATGCATGCATCCTCATACATAACCTCTACTCAAGGTAAGTATGTCTCTCTCTAGTCATGTGCCATATAGGTATGTGTAATCATGAACAAGTGTAATATCCCTCACATGATCTTAATCATCAACCCCTTTCTGATATTCAATTTTTCAATACATCAATAAATACAAGATCTCAACCATGTACCATAAAATCTCTTAGCCATATGCCAAGAAATACAAGATGTGCCTCAACAAGAAGTATCAATGATAAATATACCAACAATGTATTTATGTAGATCTGTCTTATACATAAGATCCCATGTAGCCACTAGTCTCTCTAGGGAGAATCCTCAAATATCCATTGTCATTCCTCATGCATACATCAAAATCCAACTATTCATAGAAATAAGACATACCTTTTGAACCAATGGATGGATCTGATGTATCTGAGTACTCTAGACCTTCCTGGGAGCTTGATCTCAGAATCTAGAACCTTTGCACCTTCATCTTCTCAAGTTTCATGTATTTATCAACATATACTCACCCTATACACAGTCATCCCGCGTACATACTCACCCTATACACAACTAGCCCGTGTATACCTTCAATGTATATGCACCCTATACACAGACAACTTGCGTATGCATAAGAAAATGTGGTTTTCTGTAAATATGAGAATTTCTTCATCAACCCTCCGTGCTACCTCAGACGTTCACTACTTCAGATGTATCCACAAGTATTTGCAAGAAGATTTACAGAAGAAAATAGATATAAAAAATGTACAAGTGTGTTCTTAATGAGTGAGATTTGCCTCTTATTTATATCTTCATGTAGCATTATACTTTCCCTATTTCAGGGCTTCTTCATTTAAAATAAATTCTTTTGCAAAGCACTTTGACCCTTGGGGGATTCTATAAGACTCATGAGGGGTTCTCCAACTTCATATGGTCATAACTCTCTAACCGTGAGGAGTTATGTGATGTTCCACATACCAACGGAAACGACATGACAAGAACTATCCATCTAGGATATTTTCCCTGACAATTTCACTGTCCTTCAACCCATTATTCCAATTTTAAGCATGGGTTCTCTTATTGCACAAAGCATCTTCCCGTGAGGGATTTCACCATAAGGGGAACACTTTGAAGTTCATCCATATTTACTTCTTATCAACCATGATGAGACAATAATGAGTCATCTTTACATCAAACAATCTAAGGTCCATTACCCAAACCTTTGTGCTACGGGGCTTTCTTCAAGGGTTGACATCAATGACAACCAACCTTAATCAACATTCCATTCTTTTGTTTATTTTATTTTTCACATATTCTCGGGCCTATGTGAGAAGGATTACTGATCCTTTTAACTTTGGCGCAAGTGTGGCAGACCCAACCATTTCCAAAGGATTAGAAAATAGTGGAAGAGGCATTAGAGTTGCCTCCAATTCTTTGATTAGTGTCTTTAACTTGAGGTTCTCCATTTCAAGGCTTCTAATAGAGTTTTCTACAACATCTCCAGTTTCTCAGTGCATCTTGGATATCTGGGAAGGGCACATGTTGCGTAGGTTTAACTCTAAACGAGATGTGCCTTTCTTATTCTTTACATCTCTGTTTTCAATAATCAATTTTTTTTATTCCCTGTCAAAAACAATACTCTGAAATGCAAAAGACTCTTCTTCATCCAAAGTATCTATGCGAAGTATGTCCATCCCGAGATTTTGAGGAGTAGTGTTGTCTAAGTGATTGTCGTCCTAGAATTTTTTTTCAATGTCAATTTCTAGTTCCATAACTTTGAGGGAGAGATTGTAGATATCAATTTCTCCCCTTGGTCCCTCCTGTTCTTGGACTATTGTTTTCCATTTTTTCCCTGCAGGAAGATTGTGACAACTTTAAATTTTTCTAGAGGGAGGGTTCTTATATCCTCCTCCACTTGAAGAACTGTGTGTGACTTTGTTACTTGGGTAAGCCATTGGAGTACTTCCATGAGATGCTGTGGTCTTGGTTGTGGCAGTTGGGAATTGGTCAGTTTTTTCACCCGCGTATTTTCGGTTCTGCTTGTGCGAATCATTGGTACTAGTTCAGAGTCCATTGAGGATAGTGTAAGTGAAAGAACTTTTGAAGTGGATCATGACCATGAAATCTCAGACTTTCCAAGGCATAGACACGAATTGTCCTTTCCTTTTTGCAAGAAAAAAAAACAACCAGCAGATGTACTCCCGTGCTACTCCAACAAAAAACATTGTAGCAGATATGTGACATGGAAGGAAGCAAGGATTTTGTTTAGAACCAAAAATCCTTATAACATTATAGTTCTCCATTTCTTCTATTGTGTCTTTGCTATCCAGGAAGATTTTCGGTTGGCTAGAGAACCGAGAGAAATACCTTCCAAATATCAACGCTTTATAAAATGAAACAAAATAATTGAAGAACTTGTAAAATAGCTAGCAAGCGTCACGTCTCCATAATTTTTGGTGCGAGAATGTTAATGGGTCAAATTTAGAGTTCTACTTCCTACACATAGATAGTCCAGGAAATGGATAGAAATTCGACATGACGAAAATTAAATAAGGTGGCATAAAGAATTTCTTCCGACTCCTGTATTGCAATAACTGGGAAGAGTTTTGAATGGAAATCATCTTGGGGAAATGGAAGATGGTTTCTTGCTTGACCATAAAATATAAAATATACAGAAGTATCCGAGAGATGTCGGTTTCACTTTCTTGTCTCGTTGTCCTCGTGAAAAGGAATGCAATCTGTCGAAAAAGGTTTTTACATGCACTGACCTATAATATGGCCATGTCCTAGGGAGCGGGCGCTGGGTCCTGTAATAACTTCGACAAGAGGTCTAGTTCATTGCCATGTTTCTTTAATAATTGCTTGCAATTATCAAACTTGAAAGTAGGTGTTGGGTCGGGAAGTGTTAACATCTTTAGAAATGATTTAGATGATAGGGAGATTTGGAAATGGTCACCCATCTAGGCAATCCACGGGTTCAAAATATTGTTCTCACTGCAACACGTGACCAAGTCCTTAAAGTTAAAAAAAAACAAAAACGGGGATACAATGTGTCGTTGCAATTTCAGATGTCATGATAACTTTCATCTGGGCAGAAGTAGGTGTCGAGCTGCAGCCATAAGGTGATGAAACCCTTCCTTTTCTCCTTATTGTATTTAAAATGGACGTTGCAACATTATAATACAATCTTTGGTAAATCTTGGTTCAATGTGTTTTAATGGCAGATGCCCTCGACCATTTCACCTTTTAATGCCAATCTTTTCAAAGCTAATAAAAGCGTCATCAATTTGCATTGGGAAAGAGTGTGAAGATGGTAGGGAAATTGAGAAACTATTTAAAAGTGGGGAAAACATTGACAACTGTGTAATATACCTAGATTTTGACAAAAACAAGTTCAATTCAGAAGATAATTTGTTGATAATTACTTAAACAAATTTCATATTATTTTATTTTATTGTTGTTCTCTATGGCCCAAATGCAAGCTATGTTCAAATTGGAATGGTGGAGCAACATTTCCATATGAAAGCATAGCCACATATATGCAAACTTGTAAGGTTCTAAAATTATGTGCACAATATTAAAGAGAAAATTCATGTGAACACCTTTGTAGATGATAGCGGGCCAACACAATATCGAATTATTGCTACAATGACGTCTTAAAAAAACCAAAACAACCATCATTTTTTTGCGAATTCGAGATTGACAGAAGAAACTAATAAGATTCCATAATATTTTCCCATAAATTCATATTAATGGGAGATTACCTCAAGATTTCCGCTTATTAATGCCAATATTTTCGAACATATGTGAACTGTCACCAGTAAAATCACAATTAATGTCTATTAGGAAGGGGCGAATGTGGCAGGCATGGACGAGAATTAAATATTCTTTGGTACTTTTTTTAACCTGGGAGTCCATGTTGGAATTGTAGATCACCCAAGTTTCAGATGGAAGATGTATACTTGGGACATGGGGAATGAGAGTTTGATAATGCGTACTCGGGAACCTGCGGCCATAAAATTGGCTAAGGAAATGAAAGCACTCAGGCAGACTTGTGATGTCAAGATATAGATGGATATACAATTTGTGAGTTTGATAAAGAGTGAGGCTTGCAAATTGGAGGAGTCCGGCGTTGAATTGTAGATAACCAGAGTTTTGGATGCAAGATGTTATCCGAACACGGGGCATGGAAGTTCGATAATGCATTGGGGGGGACCCACGGTCATAAAATTGTCTAACTATTGAGACGAGAGAGAAATATATCAATAGACGCTTTGAAATATCAACAGATGTTGGGAAAAATGAGTCCCACGATTCGAGTCTGGGTCGAATTGTAGATCATCGAAGTTTCAGGTGCAAAATGTATATTGCACACATGGGGTATGCGAGTTGGATGGAGCCCACACAGGAATCCACAACCATAAAATTCACGAACTATGAAAATGAATGATGGTTGGTCAGACTCATGATGTAGAGATATAGATGGGCATGAAATCTACCACTCCATTGTCTGGGAACCGATGAGCATTGACATGGATCACCCAAGTTTGGATGGAAGATGTATACTCACAACACGGGGAAAGAGATTTCGATAACGCATAGCTGGGAACCCACGACCATAAAATTGGCTAAGGAAACGTAAGTACTCGGTCGGACTTGCGATGTCAAGATATAGATGGATATATAAGTTGCCAGTTCGATAAAGAGTGAGGCTTGGGAGTTCAAGGATTCCGGGGTCAAATTGTAGATGGGTAGATGGTGTTAGATAGTTGATAGGGATCACCATCCATAAACAATTGCAATCTTGTGCTCGAAAGCCCTGGAGTCCGCTTGTCAATTTGTATATCGCGGAACCCCGAGTGTTGTTTGGAGGACACAGAACAATAGAAGTGCAATGTTTAGCCAACCATCCCGCAAGTCCGCCTATCAATTTCTATATCACGAAACTCTTGGGTGCTATTTGTAAGACACAAAACAATAGAGGCCCAATTTTGAGCCCGCCAGCCCGAGAACCCGCGATCCAAAAAGTGGCTAAGTATGGAATGAAAGATCCGTACATGCTCTATAAAATTGGCTAACTGTTGAGACGAACAAGGAAATATATTAATAGATGCTTTGAAATATCAATAGATTTTGGAAAAAATGAGTCTCGAGATTCGAGTTTGGGTTGAATTGTAGACCACCAAAGTTTTAGGCACAAGATGTATACCATGCACATGGGGCATGAGAGTTGGATTGCGCCCACATAGGAACCCGCCTCCATAAAATTCACGAACTATGAAAATGAACGGTGGTCGGTCAGACTCGTGATGTAGAGATATATATGGACATGAAATATGCCACTCCACCCTCTGAGAACCTACAAGCATAGACATGGATCAACCAAGTTTTGGATGGAAGATGTATACTCGCAACATGAGGAATGAGAGTGCGATAATGTGTAGCTGGGAACCCACGACCATAAAATTGGACAAGGAAACATAAGCACTTGGTTGGACACATGATGTCAATATATAGATGGATATACAAATTGTCAGTTCAATAAAAAGTGAGGCTTGGGAGTTTGAGGAGCCTAGAGTTGAATTGTAATGGTCATGGGAGTTCAATAATGCATTGGGGGGGAACCAACGACCATAATATTGGCTAACTGTTGAGATGAATTGGGAAAAATATCAATAGATACTTTGAAATATCAACAGATGCTGGGGAAAATGAGTCGCAAGCTTTGAGTCCGGGTGGAATTGTAGATCATCAAAGTTTCAGGCGTAAGATGTATACTGTGCACATGGGGCATGAGAGTTCGATGGCACCTATACAAGAACCGACGACCATAAAATTTGCGAACTATGAAAATGAACGATTGTCGGTCGAACTCGTGATGTAGAGATATAGATGGACATGAAATCTGCCACTCTGCCATACTAGGAACCCGCGAGCATAGACATAGGACTAAGTATAAAATCAGAAATGGATAATAGAGGGGAAGAAAAAAAGGAGAGAACGACTAAGTATAGAACATGAAAAATAAAGGGAGGTAAGAACCGACATGAAAGAAAACTGTTACATAACAACACATGAAAAGAAGAGATGGAGTACAATTTTATTTATTTCAATATAGCGACACATAAAATATAATTGACGTGAAGACAAGTCAATGTACAGGAAGATATGGAGTGTCCAAGGAAGGAAAAACAAAAACAAAGCTGCAAACCAATTCAAAAAATACAGACGAAGTAAATGAAAAACCATTGGTTATGGAACACGGGTACAAAAAACAAACCTTTGCATGGATTCTTCTACATTCCTGGTTAGGAGTTCTTTGCGGTGTCTAGTTTTCCTGTATGTTTCTATGAACAAAAGCACAAAACAAAACGAACATGAACATGAGTTGACATGTAAAGAAAAAAGCAAGCACTATGTACACAAACTAAATAAAATAGAATAAGAGGAATAGAGTAATAGATAGTGTTAGAAGAATGTACCTTTTTTTTTGGTTCATTCAAGTTTATCTCTGTGTGTGTATATATATCTATCTATCTATATATATATATATATATATATATATTTTTTTATTTTTTTTCAAAAAAAATATTTGTGACCAAAAGCAATTACAAACCAGGGGAAAATAAGAAGTTGGATATCTTGATTTTCAGCAACAAGATAGACATATATGGTTTGAAGCATACAAATATGATTATGCAATATGCCTGATGTATATTTCATAATTCAAGTGCAACACCAACTGCGCGGTGACCAAAAGAGTATGTGTACAAACCAAGAAAAACTAAGAAGCTGGATGCTTTTTTTTTTTTTTTTTTTTGCAAAAAGCTATACATATATGCTTTGAAACATAGAAATATGAATTTGCAATATGTTTGGTGTATATTTCATAATTCAAGTGCAATACCAATTGTATCACGATCATACCAATATGTGTCTAAGATAAATATGTTCTATTGAGGAATGGGCACATTTGACCACACATGGTCAATAAGTGCGTTTTGCACATGGCTTGTGTTGTTCAAAAGAAAGCGGAGGATGTATTTGCACATTTAGTTTTCCAATTCTTTTGTTCTGGCATTATTTTGTAGCATGCCAATATTTAAGTCTCCTACAAGCACAATGGGGACGTTCAGATGGAAATGACCTAATGCATTGGAAATAACATTTAGTATGTTGGAGAATGTTGCATGGAGAGCAACATAGAGATTTAGTATTGCAATTTCTGTTCCATGGTAAATTATCTTTGCAAGCACCATCTCAACATTCTTTTCTTCGAAATGTACATGGTGCAAAATTGGTACATGTTGTTTCACCAATATCATCACCCCATGTGTAAGTAACTTGATATGCAATTGTGATTTGGAAATTGTTTGTTTTGCATGCATATTTCCATGTATGTTTCTTGCAAACACAAAATATCAGATTGCTTTGTATCATAGTCATTGAGTATATCATCCATGTGTGCATGTAAGATACGTGTGTTAAGCGAAAGAATTGATACAGATGAATTTGTTTGTATGGATTGGTAATCATACTGTAGTTTCCATTTTGCGGTAGTCCTGAGGTGATCCATTTCAATATCAAATTTTGTTTGACTTCGAAGTTATATTTTATAAGAGGACTTAGTAAATACAAGGATTCCATGCTTCTAACATGAGACAGTGCTGTGTATACAAGTCCATGTATTTGAATTCCAACATGCTGAAATGAAACATTATCAAGTGTTAGTCCTTGCGATCTGTGGACTGTACGTGCACATGCAAGTTTAATTGGAAATTGTTTTCGAATCTTCAGTCGACCTGTCTTTGCTGATGTCGATACTGGCTTTGATATTCGCAAAATAGGTGTCCAATCACTTGCAGTGTTTGAATTATATAGATAAGCCAACTTGCTTGCTTGTCGCTTGCCTATATGCGGTTCATGGAACTTAATCCAAAGGACATCAAGTTTTTTTGTTTTCGTATAGCCTTTGAGTATTCCATATGCACCATTGACCAAGCCATCCTATGAATCATAGTTGCAGACATATATTTCAGCCAACATTTCTAATTTCAGGACAAGCTGGGAAGGTAAAGTGGCGGTATGTTTAGGATGTGGCACATTTCCATGGTTGTATTCTTCCAGGTCAATTGAATTGATGATGATATCATCACTAGGCATGAGCGATAGCATGTTCCTGTTATGCATTGAAACATCCTTATTTGTGTAGAACATGTAAGGGAATGTTGGGTCTATTGGTGCAGGTCGCAAGCACCTCAAATTGATATATTTTAAGTCATCATATGTTTGTTTGTTCGTCCGCATTCTATTCAGAATTGCAATAAATGTTTCATCTGTCTGATGCATTGTATTATGCAATTCAAAGCATTTAATATTGTCTCTCCAGAAGTCATGTGTCACTGTTTGCATGTTAACCGTAGGTTTTTCAAATATCAAAGAATCTTGGATCGGTTGTGCCTGGTAAAGATCCCCACATAATATCATGTCAATGTTTCCAAAGTATTTCGTGTGCACATGTTTTATTCTTCTTAGTCGATTGTCAATAGAATACAATAAGAGAATCCCAATGAAATATGCTTCATCTATAAAGACAAGTTGGAGTTCGTCATAAAGCTTAGACAACATATCTAACATTTCCTTGCTAAGTGGAAGAAACTATGACTTGTTAAAAGGCATTAAAAATGGAGAGTGGACTATTGTTCCACTTGCATTATATGCATCTTTTCCTGTGTATGGAACTATTAGGCCCTTTGGTTTCATAGGATCAGAGGAATTGTTTGAATCATAGATTTGTATAAGCATTTGGAACAGTGCTTTCGCCGTGAATGTCTTGCATGTTCCTACTCTACCTATAAGGAACAAGTGCACATGAGTGTCCATGTTTAAGAATTTTTTAAGCGCAATGTCCTTTAGAATTGTTTGTTGTTCTCGATTCAACAAACGTCTAATTCTGTGGTATTCATTATTTTCAATAAGGAAAGCATGTTTTGTGACTTGAAAAACAAGTTTGATAAGTTTTTCACTGCCACCTACTCGAGGACGAGGCAAATCCGCTTGCAAGTCATAGGACTTGCAAGGAGTTCTGGTTGTTTTTAGGTTTGTGCATGTCTCATCAATATTGTCAAGGTTTTCTAGCTCATTAACTGCAATTTCTAGATCACCCCATGTTGGATTAACATTGTAAGTAAATATAGCTTCATTGATTCACACTATAGTCTTAGAGGCAACATACGCAACTTCCCATGTAGAGAAGTTATGTTTTAATGTCTCTTTGTTTTCATTGAACGGAACACATAGCAACAATTTTTCTCTACAATAGTTTTCATAGTTAGAATGTCTATTGTATTTGACAAACCATATCATAGAGGGTTTTTTTCTTTTTGATATGGGCGCACCATTATTTTTGTAATGCGATACAAATTATGCTAAGCATATATGTCTAATAGGAGATGGACGCTGGAGGTAATAATCAATAATAGAGTGACATAGCACATCTTCTAAATTGTCAGGCTCTTGTTCTGGAAAAACTGGTGGTTTAAGCATAAATGTGCATTTCTCAAGTGGAGTTGTGTTTATGAAGACACATTTTCTTGAACTACAATTGAGGGGTAGGGAAAGTGCAATGTGGACTGCTTGTTGAGCATCCATTTTTTGAAGATTAAGTAATGTATTGCCAAGCGTATGTATCATTTGTATGGCATCAATATGACTTCTTTCATTTTCTTTGCGTATTCTTCTGAATGCACTTGTCATAGATTTTTCAACCTTTGTCATATATGAGGTACATTATGATGCTACAACATATGCATTTATGACGTACTACGCATCTGTATTTTCATTCCACATAACTGACATGTCCTTGGAGAAACTGTTGTTCCAAATATGGGAAAGTTTTCGTTTAAAGAAAACTATTGGTTGTTTAAGCGTACATTGTATGGCTTAGATGTACTCATCTTCTGATAGATTTAGCTCTGTCAGGAAGTCATCAAAGCTCATCAACTCATCAAGCTCTCCTTGTTCTATAAATGAAAACAAGGATTTAGATTTCTTAGCAACAACATTTTCCTCTAAACTAAATGGCTCTATGATTCTTGTTGCTCTCATTGGCGACACGGGAAAGTTGTATCTATAATGTGAGTTTTTTCGTTTTCTACAACTTCTTGTATGATAATGTCTATGAACTTTGGAAAGTTATGGATCCAAATGATATGTTTTGCGTGTTATGTATTTGTCCACAATTTGCTCGATATGTGAATTTTTGTTAGCTCCATAGACTGGTGCACCCTCTATCCACAACAATGTGTGGTCATGTTTGTTGTTGGGGAAAATCGCCTTATGAACTAGCAAATAGAGTTCAAACTTTGCATGTAGATATGACCGAATAGAAATCACTTTCTACCTTCATCCCTAGATTTAAATTCCCTTTTCTTAGTAAATGCATGGAAAGATCAACCTACCTCATTCTCGGCGTTTGATGTTGATCCTTCATTGTGCTTGATTGCTTGTTTTCAATCCTCCTTCCAAAGCTGACCTGCATCTAAGACAAACAACAACTATGCATGCATACTACTTATATACTAACGGGTTAGAAATCCAAACATATACTGATCAAACTATAAATGGCTCATGAATTGGGACGGGAAAATCATTCTCTTTATTACTTAAAATGAGTCAACTTACAAAAGTTGAGACCGGCCACCGCTCCTTGAACCTGATCCTGGGCTCCTCTTCTTCTGTCCTTCAACTGCTTTTCTTTGAATCTCCTTTGGCACAAGGAAAGGCTAAAGGGTTGGGACAATGGGAATACATAAATGGGCAGAGTTTCTTTGCTATATTTTTCCTCCTCCAAATGGTACCCCTACCCCTTCTTTTATAGGATAGAAGGAGATAGGTATTTGGACGAACCCTCGACCATGCATGGCCAGGAGTTTCATTTAACTCACCCATAGCTTTTTGTTCCGTCGACAACTTTCCTTTTTTCATGATTTTGTCAGTCCATGCAGGCTGTTTTGGGTCAGCCAGTGTGTACATGCGTGCAGTAATGGATTAGGGCGCGTGGTCCTTTATTCAAGAGTATTTTCAAAGAGTTGTTCAACAGTGTTTTGGCAAAGAAGGGATATGAGTTGGCCTTATGATTAGTAAGCATGTGTGGTGCAATTTAGGGTTATAATAGATGCCCCCTAATGTGTGAGGTCATAAGAGAATCTGATAGCTGAAATACATTACCAATATTTACTGATGTGCCAAATGATTGAGCCCAAGGATCAGGAACCGGGAGGTGTCGTCTGCAAAATAACAAATGTCTCACCAAGGCGAGCATACCCATGCTCAGGATAAAATAGAACAATGGCTACCAATCAAATACACTGTAGATCCATTTCAAATAACTATAAAGAGTAGCCACAAATAATACACAGCGGAGCTACATCTCGAAATCAGAAAGATATACATATAGAGTATCCATCTTCCAGAAGTTGATTCAGCCTGATGGCTGGAGATGAGATCTTCAGAGCTCAAGAAACAACTTCAAAATCTTTAAAACTCGAGTAGGAGTGTAATATGAGTGTACGAATGCACTATGCAGAGGTCTTCGATGACTCGTCGGTCATGGACTTGATAATACTGATGATCAGACTGAAGGCTTCAGTGATTTTGAACAAGGACTTGATTGGATGTTTCAGGATGGCCGGGCATGAGGACAAGAGACATATTGCAGATGGGCCAACTCAAGCTCGGTGATAAACTTCCCTTGGATAATAGCATGACAAATGATGAGACTCAGGCAACATGTATGTTAATCATAAGTCTACGAAGTGAGAGGCAATGCAAACTCTCCATATGTTTGGAAGGATAACCAAACGGTGGAGGACATAACTCTATATAGCGAGAAAAATCTTCCTAAGGTCATACTACATCCCATAGTCTGATGAACAAATGGACAGATGTGATTTATCCAAGGGAGACTCATTATGCTGCCAATAAAGAAAATACTTTTCCCTTCCTCTTTTTGGGGTATATTTGATTTTTTTTGTTCTTTTCAATAATTGTGGAAAAATAATAAAAGAATATTACGTTACAAGGGAGGAACGAGTGTTGAAAACATACAAGCTTAAGGCACAAGGACAAGACTGATGTTCTAGTAAAATGATACTCAGGAACAATCCTCCGAAGGCCAAAGGTGTTAAGACGCAGAAGAAAACTATTACAAGGCTGGCATATAAGGTATGCAAACGCGGTTAACAAAACACACAATGGAAACATCCTTTGATGTAAGTTTAACGAGCCCAAAGAAGGTAAGCTCGGTGGTTTTTCATATTTAGAGAGTCTGAAAAAACATAAAAGGAGACTCCATTGGGACATCTTTTTCGAAGATAGTCTAGTCGGTTCGAAAAAGGATAAACTAGCACCGATTATACGTCGATTCAAAACCATTTTAACGAGTGTGACAAGGACAAGATTACTCAGCTATTTTTTCATTTTTAAGGAGTCTGAAAAAAGCTTAACTATGGACTCCGTCAGGAATATTCTTCTGGAACAATTTAACGAGTGTGAAAGAATAAGGTCACTCAGTGATCTTTTCAATTTTAGGGAGTCTGAAAAGAGCTTAACTATGGACTCTATGGGGGTTTCTTTTTCGTAAGTTTAGTCCCTCAGGCCCGAAAAAGGGATAAAATTATACCCGAGAGTACTCTTCTATAGAGTTGAAGTTCCATAGAGTATACCTTTGTTCATACAATTGACCGTCCAGACCGAAAAAGGGGTAAACTACCACCGGATAGACATGACTTCAAATTTCGGTTTAACGAGCATGAAAGGCCACAAGATCGCTCGACAATATTTTCATGTTTAGAGGGTCTGAAAAGGGCTTAAAAGAAGACCCGTTATTTTTTTTGGGAGTCCTGAGGGTGAGATCAAGAGAGAAGAAGAATCATGCAAATGAGGCTCAAACTCATATTTAGGAAAGACTATAAGGACTCCCGAGCCTACAGTGTTTTAGAGACGACATGGACACCATAATGCAACTAGGACCTACCTAGGGCATCCATGTTTTGGTAATCTCTACCACCAAGTTGCGATACTTGTAAAGCAGATATGATGGTTTCGTGTCACAACCTGATGGGATCGATCCTATGGCAGAGGAAAAAGACAACGAGACACAAAAGTTGGGGTAGTAACCTAACCTATATGCTCAAGTTGATTCTTGGAAAAAATTTCATGGACCATACAAATTTTCTCAAAACTCAGAAAAAGTGTCCCAATACCCGATCAAATCCCTCCCATATAACTTCTGAATCACTCTAAATGGTTTTTGGTATAAAGAAACTGATAAGGGAGGCCAAAAAAATGACAAAAAGAGGTCAAAAAGTCTATAAATAGAAGCAGGCAACTCATTATCACCATTGCTGATTTGGAAATTGACTTTGGAGCCAAAAGACCCCATTTGATAAAAACAATGATTCTGGGAGCTACAGTGGACGAAACGAACTTCCGCTTGGACCAAGTAAGTACAAACTCCCCTATCTAGCTATCCAATTCTTTAATTTTTCATTTGATTTCATTTTTTGGGTGGGCGTCGACCTTTAAAAGGTCAACCCTAGGTCCACGCGGGCTGTCTCTGGATAGGCTGCGTGTACACTCGGGCAGAGTAAAGCCTGTCTGTGTGTACACGCGACTGTCACCTCTACAGAATGCGTGGACCCCCTTTTATAGAAAAAAATAACTAAACAACCCTTACTGACCCTCCTGAACTTGGTTGTTTTGGCAAGATGTATGTCCACTGGAGGGAAAGGGAGCATGAAGCAATCAGTCAGTTGGTTGTGGGAGATCTGAATGTCGTGGCCGCATTGATGCAATGTGGTTTGTTTAAGTTCTTCCTGTGTCCATTTATGCGAGCGAAACCGAGGCTACTAAATGCCTTGATTGACTATTGGCACCTTGATGCAGAGGCCTTTATGCTAGAGGGGCAATCACTGGTGCCCACCTCTGAGGATATCTATTTTTTGACTGGCCTCTCAAGGAGAGGGGACCCAGTCAATTTCAAGACGTTTCCAGTGGGGCCACTTAACATATCGGAACTGATAGCCCTGCACTGTGAGGCTGGGACGAACCGTTTGAGCTCCCAGGTGCCCATAAGTAAGATCACTGACCTATCATTGTAGGCGATATTATTGCTGATTGGGAAGATTACCGGTTCAGCAGCCTTGCATCAGGCGTCTCGCGCACAGATGAACTGTGCTATCCAGTGCTTGAATGCACAGATTTTTGATTGGAGTACCACACTACTTGAGTGTATGAAGAGGCAATTGACAGATTGCCGAAAACGGACACATAGGAACTTTGGGTTCGGGATGATTTTGTGTTCATTCTTCTTTGAGAGAGTTCCGAGCTTTAGTCCTCGGGAAGTGGTACGAGGACATCAGGCCTCTTTTCCTGCTATATGTAGATGGGCAGTATTACTGCTGCGACAGGGTGGTGGAAGGACCAATGAGTCCTTTGATGATGAATTTTTTGCGTGGCTGTCATGGTAGATCCCTATGATCGAGGATTACCCATATGTAGGGATAGACTTTTCTAGAGATCCTAATATACCCGTGCCTCCTGGTGAGGAGCGAGGGGAGATGGGTAAGTCTCCACCTTTGTAGTTTTTTTTTTTGTTTGTATATGTAATGTTTATGTCATTTTTGTTATATATATATATTTTTTATATGCCAGATTATTTGATGAGTATATGTTTGTTTCATGAAGATGTGGGACCCGTGCGACCTGCTGATTATGCATGGAATAGGCGTCATCCTCGGCTAGAAGCCGCAGCTTCTGCCGTCAGGGGACCAACAGTAGTAGGGAACCTCCCAGCTGGGGAGGCTGAGAGGGTCCTTAGACGAGTTGAGTGGAACTTCATTTCACTCACTCGCATAGTCCCGATGGCAGAGATAGAGGACCTGCCACCATCCATGCAGCCTCATGTAGTGGGGGCACCTCGGACGTGGGTTCGATTGTTTAGGCGTTTAGCCCATGCTGTGGACTATTATAACAGGGCCCATAGGCCCTGAACATATTTAGACTTTTTACGTGCCATGAACACTACTTGTATATATGTTTTGAGGGCATAAGCCCCGTGACTCGTTATTAGTCCCATTTTCGAGGCGCTTGCGTCCATCTATGTACTCTGGTTATCTTATGATGTTATATATGGTTTTTTTATCTTTTGTGTCGTATGGATCACGTGTGCAAAAATGTATTTACATGTTTATGTCAATTTTCTTTCATATGTGTGCAAGATGCCAATCTAAAATTTGATTAGCTAGAGTATATGTAATTTGGCTTAATCTCCTAGGAAAATGAAAATATGTAATATAATCAAAGTTTCATTCTAAGAGACATACCCTAAGGAATAGTTAGTGTAAGGTTGGATCATGAACCCAGTATAATCTGTTTAGCTGTGACACAACCAGTTGAGTGTCAAGATAGACCCAAAGATGAGAGATACCCAATGACAAGGCGTCACAAAGCAACTCAATAACTGCACTATACTCGACGACATTATTTGTGGTGTCACCTAATCATATACCTCCAAAAGATAACAACTGGCCCTGAGGTGTAAAGATTACCCAAGCTGTGGAGGCAAGCCTCCGAGTGTGCCGACTAGCACCATCTGCATACCCAACAAACACCTCAGAATCACTTGACATCTGCCATATTGACAAAACATAACATCAATGACACGTCCCTAACACTTAAAAAAAACTAAAAAGTAATAGTACAAAGACTATACATATGTTACAAAAATTTACCCATAGTGACTTGCCTATGAGTAATACTTCTTGAGGTAGAGCCCATTTCTAGGCTCCGCCAAAGCATTCCCTTCAAAATCAACCAGACGATAAGTGCCCTTTTTTAATACCTCTTTTATGATGAAAGGTCCGAACCACATGGGTTTGAATTTTCCTACCCCTAGGGGGTTTTTATCTTGGTCATAGACCAGGACAAGGTCGCCTTCAAAGAAAATCCGAGGACGAACGAACCTATCATACTGACACTTGACCTTATGTTTGTGAGCCTCGTTGGCCAGGGCCACATCACGACGTTGCTCATTGAGTTTCTCAAGGTGTACTAACCGTTCTTCAAGTGGAGAAGTGTCTAGCAATAATTGTACTGCCAATTTTAGAGATGGGATCTGACATTCGATGGGCAAGACTGCCTCCAGTCCATAAACGAGTTGAAAAGGTGAGAAACCGATTGCAGTCTTAACATATGTTCGGTAAGCCCATAATGCTGAGTATAACATCAAATGACAATTTGACTTGGCTGAGTTGATAGTTCGTTGTAGAATAGTATTAAGAGTTTTGTTTATAGCTTCCACCTGCCCATTGGCTTGGGGGTAGTAGGGTGATGAATGCTCTTCCTGTAGCCCAAGCTTTGATGTTAATTCGGTCATCATTTGGTTCTGAAAGTGACTGTCATGGTCAGTAACAATCTCTCTCGGGACGCCGAACCTTGCTATGATCTGGTTGAATAAGAAGAGATCTGCAGTCTCTCCATCATCCTTAAATGTTGGCATAGCTTCGACCCACTTCGTGAAGTAGTCTACAACTATGATGATATAGGGGTGCTCCCTTGCTAAAGGGGGGTTGCAAGTAGTGTAATGAATCCCCCACTTGGTGAAGGGACCAATTGTGATGACATGAAACATGGGAGTGGGATGTGCCCTCATCTTCCGAGAGAAGATTTGGCACGGATGACACTTCTTGACCAATTCTATACAATCTTTGATAAGTTTCGGCTAGAAGTAACCTACTCGTAGAATCTTTTGGGTTGTTTCCAACCCAGACAAATGACCTCCACAAGCTCCGGTATGGCAATCATTGAGCACGATGACTGCCTCCTCATGTGTGAGACATCGATGTAAGATGCAATCTACACCTCTCCGATACAATGTATGATCGAGTATGAGATAATTCTTAGCCTGATGGCGTATACGCTGATGCTCATCACGAGAAGTAGAAGTGAGGCACTTCAAAGTCTGGAGATAGATAAGTATATCTCTGTACCAAGGATCTGAAGATGTGATCAAAAACATATCTCCACGGATAGGTGATTCTTCAGGCACAACGTCACCTGACTCAACCAGAAGTTCTGAAATAAGATCTGCAAAGACCAAAGACTTTTTGGACTTCACTGAAACGAAGTCTAAGTCAAATTCCTAGAGGATGACTATCCATCTACTGATTTTTCCGCCTATAACTCGTCGTGTCAACATGTACTGGAATGGATTCACGACAACAATGACGGTGGTCTTGCGAAATAGAACATAATGACGGAACCGTTGAACAACATGAGCTGCTGCCAACGCAAGTTTTTCGATATGAGAATAATTGAGTTCCGGTACTACGAGGCCTCGACTCAGGCAATAGATCACGTATTCTGAGAACAAATCATCTTCCTGAACTAAAACCATGCCAATGGTTGACTCTGCGGAAACCAGATATAATAAGAAATCTTTCTTATAGTTAGGTGGCCGTAGCAGAGGTGTATTTGTGAGGGCATGTTTTAATGCATCGAAAGAGCATTGAGCGGCTTCGTCCCAGTAAAAAGGAATGTCTTTCTTTAGTAAGCGCATAAATCCCTTGGTGATTTCGGCATAGTTGGCGATGAAGCGTCGTAAAAAGTTTGCCTTGCCTTGTAGACTCTGAAGTTGAAGGATTGTGCGTTGGGGGGGCAACTGGATTATTGCCTCCACCTTGAGAGGATCGACCATGATCCCTGTTGTTGATACAATGAAACCTAATAAACGTCCTGATGTTATGCAGAAGCTGCACTTGTTTGGATTCAAGCGAATCTTAAAGTAGCGACAACGTTCAAAGATTAGTCTAAGGTGTGTGGGATGATCTGTTCTCTTGTGAGATTGGGATGCTAAATCATCTAGGTAGACCTCGACTATATGCTTGAGGTCATGAAAAGCAAAAGACATGGCCTGCTGGAATGTGGCTCCAACATTTTTAAGGCCAAAAGGCATCTTATAATATGCGAATGTACCCCATGGACAAATGAATGCCGCTTTGTGTTGGTCTTCAGGTTTGATTTGGATTTGATTATATCTCAAAAAACCGTCCATGAAAGAAAAGGATTCACAACCAACACATTCGTCAATGATCTGGTCAATGAATGGTGTTGGAAAATTATCTTTGGGACATGCCTTGTTCAAATCATGGAAATCGGTACATACACGAATCGTGCCTTGTTTTTTATTGACCGGCACGGGATTTGACACCCATTGAGTCAAATGGATAGGATAGATAAAGCCTTCCTTTAGCAATTTCTGAACCTCAATCTTGATGGATTCTACTTTCTTGGGATTAACTGGACGAAGTTTCTGTCGAACAGGCTTGGCATCATGATAAGTTGTGATTTCATGTTCAACTATTTTTGGATCAATACCTGGCATTTCCTCATAAGACCAGGCAAAAACGTCGTGGAATTCTTTGAAAAGATCCTTGTAGATTTGAATCTCTTTGGAGGATCAATCTACTCCGACGAAGATGTTCTCCACGATGCCAGGGTTTTAGGAGATGTTGATTGGTATAGTTTTAACGATAGTTTCCATATTGCCCTCAGCATAAATTTCATGTGCAACTAAGAGATTAATAGGACACAACTGATCTCCCATCATGGTCTCAGTGAATTCTCCTGCTTCGATTCGGCTTAACTCTGGGATAAAATATGATCTGTGATGAAGATCTTCCCAAGGTTTGTCTGGACTAGTCATTTCTTCGATTACTGCTTCATTAGAAGGAAAGACTAAGTCTAACGAATCGATGTTAGCGAGAGAACCCTGAGCCGAAATAGGCTCTAGAAGTGGATCTAACTCTTGTGCAGGAGTCAGATCAGTGTTAGCTGAAGCTTGCTGGATTAAAGAGTACACTACTTCAGTGACAGACAAGTGCATGGACATGATTAGGTGCCCTGTCTCATCCATCGTGGCTGATGGGGAAGGAAGAATCCATGAATCCTCGAAGTAAGTCATGTGGAACGATGAAACTTGAAAAATCTCAACCTTATGGTGATTGGATATAAATTTAATATCACCGTGAGGAGGTGGATAATTGAAGGTACCCATAAAGGATGGGAACAAACCAACTCCTACGTTGATGACACCTGGTTGAGGATTATCAATCATCGGGACCGTGGATGCCCCCAAAGCTGGGTCAGGTCTGGAGAAAGACAATTGATTGATGGTCACTATCCGGCCCTCGTGTGGAAACAACAAGACCTGGAAAACTATAGCAACCACAACTTGCATAGCATAAGTCCAACTCCATCCTAACAAGAGGTTATAGTCGAGGGGAGCATATACTACCTCTACTTCACCACACACGGTTTTCCCTCCTAACTACACGGGGAAAGAAGGAACTATGCCATGTGGCTGGAACGAATGACCGTCAAAAGCAGTGAGGAGAGTAGGTGATGGAGACAAAAAAGGCTGGCCAATGGCCTTCCAACATGCCAATGACATAATGCATGTCGAGGCGCCCTCGTCGACCACCGTGCGGAAGATATTTCGTGTAAAATTTTTCGTGGGGTAAACCACTACTATCTGAAACGCTACGTGGTAAGGAAGACGATGTTTTAAGTTGGTTGTATCTAACATGATGGTACCCGGATTACAAGTCTCAGTAGAGCCCAATGCGGTTAACAAGGCTTTCCTCTGAGCAGGGAAGCTTTGGAGGACCTCCAAAGCCGACATCGCACAAGGGGTTTGTGATAAATATTCCACCACAGAGTAGTTCTGGGCGGCCCTTGCGTTTGGGTTATGAGAAGCTTTTTTAAATGCACCTTTTGGAATGCGTGTCATTATTTCTCCCAACGTCTTCTCAATCTATATAGGAAGAGATGGGAGGTTAGCTTCTTTACCCTTCTCAGAAGTGCTTGGTTTACTATAATCGTACGCTCTAGTTGATATGAACGCATCACCCCTAACCATATAAACATTCATGGATGAGGGGTTGTTCGGAGGTGGGTAGGTTTCTTGGCTGCCCCCCTCTGTGCTTGCAGAGGCTTGAGTTATATTTTGCCCATGTTGAAATGGGTTTGTCAACATCGCTTGTTGTTGCTGCATGACACATTTTTGGGCCTCTGCAAGTCGAGGACATAGATGGTCGGGTGGTATTCCGCGCACAAGTTGCAAGGATACCTCGCCTTCCATTTTTTAGTGTTGTCCCCGCCAGCATTATCGTTGGGTTTTTTATCCCCCTTACCCTTATTTCGTTTTTTTTTCTTCCCTTCAGGCTGCTGGGTGGCCTTTGGGTTAGTCGACTGCACAGTGTGTACTTCCAACGTTTTGGTAGGGGGAGCAGCCAAAACAGTAGTTTGGCTGGCCGCTGTGTGTTGTATGGATAACTGTTGCAACTGCTTTGTCAATTGCTCAGCGGGCTTGGTTTGTGCTGAACCGACAATACCATCGGCATGTGGTCTAGCTCTCTGTCTAGTTTTATCTAGTATTGAATGTGGCGCATATGGCAAGATGTTGTATAATAAACTGGACTGAGAATAGATGAGCTCAAACTGTTGAGCCCTCATGATGGCGTCTTCTACAGAGAAAACTCCTGACGTTGCAACGTCTTTGGATAACCGCGGGACCAAAGAATTAAGGAACCACTCAAGAAGGAATGCTGGTGGAACTAGTACCTTGATTAAACTCTTTCGGCGTCTCCATTCTCGGATGTGATCAGAGATATGGTCCAATGTTGTCTATTCGAAATTAGTGAGCAGCTCTATGCCAACGTCGTATCTCACAGGTAACTAGAAATGGTTAAGGAAAGCCATCGCCAGTTCACCAAACGAAGAGTATCTTGAGCGATCGATCTCAATGTACCATTTCGCGGCACTCCCAATGAGAGTACGTTGAAACAATCACAACTGTACGGAGTCATCTTTCAATGAGTTAGATGAGCACCAAAGATGGAAGGTAGTCACATGA
>JZKD02S1978821.1:437672-460113 GCA_000966675.3 Picea glauca
AGGTTTTCAACTGAGCCAAGAGTGGTTGCTTCAAGGTCCAAAATGGTCGATTCCTCCGGGGGTTGTTCGGGCACAATAGTTTGTAACCTGGTTGCTTCAAAAGACCCTTATTGGTCTAGCTTTTGCCTTAATGGTGGAGGGGTTGGCTCCAGTGTAACCGGTGGTAGGCCAAAAATCCTTCGTGACTGGTGGAGCTCAGGATCCTCCACTGTGTGAGAATATACAAGACACTCTAAGGTAGTCTAAATTCTCAAAAATAACACACACTAAAGAAAAAAAGTCCCTAGAGGATAAGACAAGCAACCACTAAATTAATTGGAAGAACAGTTACAACAACCAACACTAGAGCAACTTACCGGTGCAAGTGAAAATCGAACACGGAAGCACCCTCTGGGTATACTCTGCAAAGCGTGGCTCGATATCTATCCTAGGTACCGAGGTATACCCCCGCAGTCACCTTTGTATGTCCCTAAAAATATTGGCAACTAGGTTGCTAGCGCGCGAACAATCACCAGGTAGGTACAGTTGAAAGTTGGGTAGACCACAATGAGCAGGGTATCGAGCCCGAAACCTGTCAAGGGTATCGAGAGAATATTTTCTAGAAGACAACTGAGGATCTTGAATGGATTCGAGACCCATGAAGCCCCATGGCAAATGCAAACGACGGAATCCCAAAACAAGCCCTCTATATGTGTTCTCCACTACGATTGGTCTAGCTTTGGAAGGGTTATCTCCGCTACCTTTCCGCACGTGACCTCGTGTTTATCCCCTGCGTTAGAGGGGGGTCCCAGATAACTTTCATGACACTGGACTTAGACACTCCCTATCTCAAACTCCAATGCTTGATTTAAAATGGCCTTGAAGAGTTTCCTCTCCAACCTAATCCAAGGCCCTAGTCCTGAACTAGTTTGTGAACCCTATAAACATAAAAGTCTAGTACATTTTAAATTTAGCGTTACTTTTATGGATTTTTCTCACGTCAAGGGGTACGAGGGTGAAACTGATGATGTGTAAAATATGAAAGCAAAAATGAATGAAAAAGATGGAAACAAAACTTTTAGTGAATGCAAAATTTCAACAACTTTTCAAAAGAAATATTTTTTAATTTTTCTAAGATTTTGGACAGCAAACTCAAAAGAATTTCACTCGACTACGAGCTACTTATGATCTAAGTGAACTGCAAATACTTATGAAATAAAAGACTTTTCCTTGGCTGATGATGTAGAAACACACTCTTCAACCAAATAAAAAAAAGAAAAGAGATTTATTTATTTATTTAAATGCTAGTAAAGAAAGAAAGGGAAAATACCGAAAGCAAAAAACCAAGAAAAAAAAATTCTAGCCTAAATCATAGATCGCAAAGAATCAGGTCGAAAATCACACACTAGCAATTCTAAAAACAATGACTCTCACACTTGTATAAAAACCTTTAAAATTCTTTTATTTTTATGAGAAAAAGTAAGCTAAGAGAAAAATTAATCCTAAGCTACTGACTGTTCTAACATAGATTCAAACCCCTGAGAGGAATACTTCTTATCAAGGGAGAGGATGACTTCCTTACCCTTAACAAAAAGTATCCTGCACAAGCACGCGACTGTTACTCAAACAACACACGTGCTGAAAAGAGACATAGGGCGTGTACATGCGGGTTGACCTTGTACAGGCCACGTGTATATCTAAACTCTCAGAAAAAATGAAAATAGACAGACCAAACTAGGAAGAGACCACTGATATTGGTAACCAACATCCCTTGAAGGCTTGGATACTCTTTCTAACAGAAAAACAAATAATTTAAGGAAAAAATGATAAAGAAAAAACAATCTGAGATAGGACTGCTAGCAAACAAGACTCAAACAGAATTCAATAAAACCCCCTGAGAATGTGTGATTCTGACAGGGAAGAGGATGACTACCTCTGAAGTCCTTTGAACTCTACACACTACTGCTACCTCTATAGCTAGCGTTCACATGCAGGCTGTAAGAGGGTAGGGAGCGGGTACACGTGTGCAGACCTTGTGCAGGACGTGTGTACCTCTGTGGGTCCCGAAAAACACAGTTAAGCAAAAGTTAGGGAAAGTTGGTATAGAAAACTAGATTCCCTGCTAGCTCAGACCTTACAAAAACTAAAAAGAAAAGATAGGCAAGAAAAACTAGTCTTTAAAACTACCCAAAAACTAAATAAAATTCCAGGAACCCTAGAGAGTCTTTCCCCAGTACGTTCGCCAATTCTGTTGTTGGGGAAAGTCACCCTATGGACTAGCAAATAGAGTTCAGACTTTGCATGCAGATATGACCGAATATAAATCACTTTCTACCTTCATCCCTAGATTTAAATCCCCTTTTCTTAGTAAATGCATGGAAAGATCAACCTACATCGTTCTCGGCATTTGATGTTGATCCTCCGTTGTGCTTGATTACTTTTTCGCAATCCTCCTTCCAAACTTGACCTGCATCCAAGACAAACAACAACTATGCATGCATACTACTTATATACTAACGGGTTAGAAATCCAAACATATACTGATCAAACTATAAACAACTCATGAATTTCGACGGGAAAAGCATTCTCTTTATTACTTAAAATGAGTCAACTTACAAAAGTTGAGACCAGCCACCACTCCTTGAACCTGATCCTGGGCTCCTCTTTTTCTGTCCTTCAAATGATTTGCTTTGAATCTCCTTTGGCACAAGGAAAGGCTAAAGGGTTGGGACAATGGGAATACGTAAATGGGTAGACTTTCTTTGCTATATTTTTCCTCCTCCAAATGGGACCCGTACCCCTTCTTTTATAGGCTAGAAGGAGATAGGTATTTGGAAAAACACTCAGCCATGCATGGCCGAGAGTTTTAGTTAACTCACCCATATCTTTTTGTTCCGTCGGCAACTTTCATTTTTTCATGCTTTTGTCGGTCCACACGGGCTGTTTTGGGTCAGCCAGCGTGTATACGCATGCAGTAATGGATTAGGGCGCGTGGGCCTTTATTCAAAAGGATTTTCAAAGAGTTGTTCAGTAGTGTTTTGGCAAAGAAGGGATATGAGTTGGCATGATGCCAGGTAAGCATGTGTGGTGAAATTTAGGGTTATAACAATGTTCATTCCCCCTATTCTAGAATTCAGTCAAAAAAAAGTAGTCCGATATTTTTCTGAAAAATGTTTCATCATGGAATATCAATCACTACTACATATGGGCGGATTATTCCACAAAATTTTTCCACGTTTCCATTATTTTCATCTTTTTTTTTAAATAGGGTGGGATTTTCGTTGATATTGCCACGCAAGTTTGTCGCAATATCCATGAATAGGATATTTTAACTTGGTCAGGATTTTCGTTGCTATTTCCATGAAAGTTTGTGGAAATAGCGACATAACTTTTTCCTATCTGATTGGTCGGTGTTAACGACTAGTTGACTATTTGATCTATATATACCTGACTTTAAGAGACTTTGCGACACAATTGCTATAGTTGTGACACTATTCTTGGCTTTTGTTTGAGCTGTTTATTTTTTCTGTTACCCACTGGTTGAACAAATCCAATTCTTGATCTACATAGCTCAGATTTTGAACTTGCAAGGTTAGTATGTTTTTTTTTATTGATGTACTCCTTTAACTTGTAATTTTTTGTTTAAATGTCCAAATTTCATGTAGCTTGTTTTTTCCTTGATAATATATTATATGTGTAGTACCATATTTCATGTCTTTGGTTTTTGGATCTAGTTAGTATATTCTATGGAAAAGGGTATGTGGATTCCATAATATTCTAGGTTTATGGAATCCACATACCCCTTTCCCTTCAATTGTAGCTAGAATGTCTTTCTCTTTTCATTGATAAAGATATGGAAGTGCTCTTGAAACTCAACCCTGATCGGTGAAATGATAGTAATTGATTTTCATTTTTGTCTCTCTTTTATTTTTAAGAAATAAAAAAAAACACCAACAAAGCTTGATTGAAGCTTTGATACCACTTGTTACATCCCTAGTACCCAAATGGGATCACACTTGCATAAATTGAAAATAATATAACAGTGACAATAATGGTTGGGATACTTGCACACCTAAGGGTTGGCTAGCACTTAATAATTCAATTAAATGAAGGAAGAAATATACATAAATAAAATATTGAAGTTGATTGTTATATTGATAAATGATAAGTTATGGTATATATAAGATTGGGAGGAAAATCATGTTTATAACAATAAGATGCATAAACACTAACCCTAAACTTATGTTAGGTATATATGTCGTTATTATATAAAGGAAACATTTGTACACATATGACCTTGTTATAAAGATGTTATTGTTGTTGGGAAAAATACCCTACGGACTAGAAAACTAGGGTCAGACTTGCATGCAGATTTCGACCGAAAAGAAACTACTTTTTAACCTACAACCCAAGATTTAAACCCCTCTTTCACAGTAAATGCATGGAAAAGGACCACCAACCTTATTACCGGCGTTCGATGTAGATCCTCCATTGTTCTTTGATCACTTGCTTGAACTGCTCCTTCCACAGATGACCTGCACTCAAGACAAATAAAAACTATGCATGCATGCTACTTCTCTACTCAAGGGTTAGAAATCAAGCATAAATTAACCAAACTATAGGAAATTCATGCATTGGGATGGGAAAAGTGTTCTTTTTATTACTGAAAGTGAATCAACTTACAAACAAAGTTGAGAACGACCACCGCTCCTTGAACCTGATCCTGGGATCCTCTTCTTCTATCCTCCAACTGCTTTGCATTAAATCTCCTTTGGCATGAGGAAAGGCTAAAGGGTTGGGACAATGGATTACGTAAATGGGCAGAGTTTCTTCGCTATATTTTTTCCTCCTCCAAATGGTACCCCTACCCCTTCTTTTATAGGAAAGAAGTAGCTAGGGTTTTGGATGAACCCTCGGCCATGCATGGTCGGGAGTTTCAGTTAACTAACCCATAGCTTTTTGTTTTGTTGACAACTTTCCTTTTTTCGTGCTTTGTTAGTTACACGCGGGTTGTAGTGAGTCAGCCAGCGTGCAGTAATGGGTTAGGGTGCATGGGACTTGACACAAGAGGAGTTTCAAAGAGATGTTCAATAGAGTTTTGGCAAAGAAGGGATATGAGTTGGCCTGATGCCGGGTAAGCATGTGTGGTGCAATTTAGGGTTATAACAGATTCCCCCTAATGTGTGAGGTCAGAAGAGCATCTGATGGCCGAAATACATTACCAATATTTACTAATGTGCCGAACGATTGAGCCCAAGGATCATGAACTAGGAGGTGTCGTCTGCAAAATAACAAATGTCTCACCGAGGTGGGAATACCCATGCTCGGGATAAAATAGGACCATGGATACCAATCAAATACACTATATATCCATGTCAAATAACTATAAAGAGTAGCCGCGAATAATACACAACGAAGCTACATCTAGAAATTAGAAAGATATACATAGAGAGTACCCATATTCCAGAAGCTGATTCGGCCTGATGGATGTACTTCAGAGCTCGAGCAACAACTTCAAAATCTTTTAAAACTTGGGTAGGAGTGTAATATGAGTGTACGACTGCACTACCCAGAGGTCTTCGACGACTCGTCAGTTATGGGTTTGATAATCTTGATGATCGGACTGAAGGCTTCAGTAATTTCGAACAATGACTTGATTGGATGTTCAGGATGGCCGGGTATGCAGACAAGAGACATATTGCAGAGGGGCCGACTCAGGCTTAGTGACAAACTTCCCTTGGATAATAGCATGACAAGTGACAAGACTCAAGCAGCGTGTATGTTAATCATAAGTCTACGAAGCAGGAGGCAACACAAACTCTCCATATGTTTGGAAGAGTAACCAAATGGTGGAGGACACAACTCTATATAGAGAGAAAAGATTCCTAAGGTCATACTACATCCCATAGTCTGATGATCAAATGGACAGATGTGCTTTATCCAAGGGTGACTCATTATGCTGCCAATAAATAAAATACTTTTCCCATCCTCCTTTTGGGGTATATTTGATTTTTTTTTTTGAAAAAGAATAAAGGAATATTACATTACAATGGAGGAACGAGTACTACAAACATACGAGCTCAAGGCACAAGGACAAGACTGATGTTCTGGTAAAATGATACTCGGGAAAAATCCTCCGGCGGCCAAAGGTTTTAATACGCAGAAGCGAACTGTCACAAGGCTGGTGGATAAGGAATCCAAATGCGGTTGATAGAACAAACAATGGTAACATCCTTCGATGTAAGTTTAACGAGCCCAGAGAAGGTAAGATCGGTGGTTTTTCATGTTTAGAGAGTCTAAAAAAGCATAAAAGGAGACTCCACTGGGGTACCTTTTTCGACATAAGTCTAGTCGGTTCGAAAAAGGGATAAACTAGCACCGATTAGACGTCAATTCAAAACCATTTTAACAAGTGTGACAAGGACAATATCACTCGGTTATTTTTTCACTTTTAAGGAGTCTGAAAAAAGATTAACTATGGTCTCCGTCAGGAATATTCTTGTGGACCAATTTAACGAGTGTGAAAGAATAAGGTCAATCGACAATCTTTTCAATTTTAGGGAGTCTGAAAAGAGCTTAACTATGGACTCCATGGGGGTTTCTTTTTCATAAATTTAGTCCCTCGGGCCCAAAAAAGGAATAAAATTATACCTAAGGATACTCTTCTAAAGAATGAGAATTCAATAGAGTATACCTTTGTTTGTATAGTTGACCGTCCGGACCGAAAAAGGGGTAAACTACCACTGGACAGATGTGACTTCAAATTTCAGTTTAACGAGCGTGAAAGGCCACAAGATCACTCAACAATCTTTTCATTTTTAGAGGGTCTGAAAAGGGCTTAAAAGGAGACCCATTATTTTTTGGGAGTCCTGAGGGTAAGACAAAGAGAGAAAAAGACTCATGTGAATGAGGCTCAAACTCATATTTAGGAAGGACTATATAGAATCCCAAGCCTACAGTGGTTTTAGAAACGACATGGACACCATAATGCAACTAGGACCTACCTAGGGCATCCATGTTCTGGTAAGCTCTACCACCAAGTTGCGATACTTCTAGAGCAGATATGATAGTTCTGTGTCACAACCGGATGCGATCGATCCTATAGCAGAAGAAAAAGACAACGAGATGCAAAAGTTGGGGTGGTATCCTAATCTATATGCTCAAGTTGATTTTTTTTTTGTTTTTTTTTATGGACCGTCAATATTTTATTGAAACTCATAAAAACATTGTCCCAATACCTGATCAAATCCCTCCCATATAACTCCTGGATCACTCTAAATGGTTTTTGGTATAAAGAAACTGATGAGGGAGGCCAAAAAAGTGACAAAAAGAGGCCAAAAAGTCTATAAATAGAAGCTGGCAGCTCATTATCACCATTGCTGATTTGGAAATTGACTCTGGAGCCAAAAGACCCCGTTTGCCAAAGATAGTGATTCTGGGAGCTACAGTGGACGAAACAAACTTCTGCTTGGACCAAGTAAGTACAAACTCCCTTATCTAGCTATTCAATACTTCCATTTAGTTATTTAGTTGATTTTTTGGGTGGGCGTCAACCTTAAAAAGGTCGGCCCTAGGTACACGCAGGCAGACTTTACTCTGCCCGTGTGTACACGCGACTATCACCTCTACAACCCGTGTGTACCTCCCTTGTATGATGAAGAAACAAACCAAAAGGAAGTACTGACCCTCCTTTACCTTGTTGTGTTGGCAGGATGTATGTCCAGTGGAGGGAGAGGGAGCATGAGGCAATCAATGAGTTGGTTGCTATAGATCCAAATGTTGTGGCCGTGTTAATGCAATGCGGTTTACTCAAATTCTTTCTATGTCCATTTATGTGTGCGCAACCAAGGATACTGAACACCTTGATTGACTACTGGCATCCTGATGCAGAGGCATTTATGCTAGAGGGGAAATCACTGGTGCCCACCACCGAGGATATTTACTTTTTGACTGGCCTCTCAAGGAGATGGGAACCAGTCAACTTCCAGACTTTTCCTGTGGGGCCGAGTAAGATCTCGGAATTGATAGCTGAGCACTGTGAGGATGGGACCGAACATGCGGGCTCCTAGGTACCCATTAGCAAGATTACCAACTTAGCACTGCAGACTATATTGTTATTGATTGGGTGGATTACCGGCTCAACAACCGTGCATCAGGCTTCGCGCGCACAGATGAACTGTGCCATTCGGTGCATGAATGCACAAATATTTGATTGGAGTACCACATTGATCGAGTGCATGAAGAGGTAGTTGACAGATTTCCGTTAGCGGACACAAAGGAACTTTGGGTTTGGGACCATCTTGTGTTTGTTCTTTTTTGAGAGAGTTCTGAGTTTCAGTCCTCGGGTTGTAGTACGAGGACATCTGGCCTCTTTCCCTGCAGTGTGTAGATGGGCAGTGTTACTGCCGCGACAGGGTGGTGGAAGGTGTTAGCGTCAGAAGTCACTCCTGGATTGCTATGCAGGAGCAGAGCCCGACGCCCATCAATTTTATGTTACAATGGTTTATAGATGGGATGACCGAATGGAAGCCAACTCAAAAAAATATCATTCCAACTCCAAAACTAGGCCAGGCATGCATAGGTGAGTGAGGTCTTATATAAAATTCAGACAGTGAGCTGTAGTAAAGGGTGAATAGGCGGAAGACTTATATAAGAGGAAAGAAGAGGTCTGTTATTAACATCGGGTTCCTAACAGGCTGTGGAAGAAGACGTCCAAACGCAATATCATCTTACATTCAAATGCAAAAGCCAGAAAATGCAATAATGCAACAATAAATCTTTTATCATAACATAATTGCAATAATTCGCACGAATCAGTCAATCACGAACTCTCTTAGCATGAGACAAAAATTAGATGGAGTAAGAAAAACTGTCTGTCATAAAACAAGATATCTCATATACAGATGCATAACCAACAAGCTAGAATATATGTTAAAACTTTACAGTAGGGAGCTCTGCTCTACCATCGATGCCTACAAAATACAAAAGACTGAGTTTATATACTCAGGAAAATTCACCTCACAGAAGCATGCCCAGTCACTCAAGGCTTGATGTCCCTTCAGTCAAACTCGTATTGAGATCTTTCTTTAAATGCCACCTTAACTACGCATGGCCCCTGTAAAGAGAGTAGCTGAGCCATGAAGTGCTTGGCTAGTGTGCGCAGACTTCTTTGTCGAGTCGAGGGCTTCAGCACGGCTTCGTTGAGAGAATCAATACACAGGACCTCTGCGAGCAGGCGGCTCGCCAGACCCTCCATCCCCTCACTTAATGAATAAAAGGAGGTTTCAACCACCTGCTCTTGCCGTCATTTACTTCAGGCGAGAAACAATATAGAGATCGGATCCAATGGTGCCTGGAGATCGCGACGATCCCTTCTGTAACTGAAATTGGCACCCTAGCCTTCTTTGCACAGCTCTTTTCCTCCTCCAAGTGACCACGGACTGTGACCATGTGCCTATTCCCAAGGCGCTTTCAGTGTTTGCGAATATGAAGGGGTTGATCCTTGTTGATCGAAATCGCGATGAGCGATATGCCGAGACGGCTTAATCTGGCACCACGTGTCCCTCTAGATATGATGGCTCTTAGCTCTCCTGACAATACCATGGGCCCGGGTCCAGGACTCTCCCGACACCTCGCGCATCGGAACATAATGTAGCTACTCTTTGGACCTTGGAGTCGCGACGGGAGAAACGCCGAGATGGCTCAGCTTGTCGCCAGGCATCCCCTTTGAATGGACGGCTAAAAATGCTTCGTGATGTCATGGGCCCTTTCTTCTATGCTTTCGGGGATATCGGGGTTTGGGGTTTCGCGATGTTGAACAACACGAAACTCTCACCCCATGAACTCCCGATCGCCGAAACGCCGATGCGGTCAGATCTTGTGACACGTGTCCTTAGGATGAACGACTGAGACTTTTCCATAAACATAAGTTCCCCTCCTCCAGACCTATTCCTTTACGACCAGATGCCAAAACCACGGGCCTGGTCCTAGGCGCTATCGACGTTTCGAGGTTTGGGGTTTCGAAAGGTGAAGAGACGGGGAATTTTACCCCTTGAACTCCCGAATGCCGATATGCCAGTGTGGCTGGATCCTGCACCACGCGCCATTAGGTCGGATTATCCAGATTCATCGTTGAAATATAGGATCTTTCCTTGGTGCTATATGTTAGGTAACTTGGTAGCCCCGAGATCCCGACGACCGCTGATCTGCTTCGTGGATGGATCTCGACCGCTGACAGCAAAACCTTGCCCGCTCACTTGGTTCATAACCGAAAAGGAGATCTTTTCGCTGCTACGCTTGGGTGTTTCCTGTTCATTCTGTAGACCTGGGTGCTTCTGCGCCTAATGATAAAAATAATCGCTAACATTAGGCTCCATGGGGGATAGAGTCGTCCTTGCGATGCTCTAAGAACTCCTTCCGCAGCTTCAGTGCCTTGTTGTTGGGCTATGGAGTCAAGCTCAAACCTCCTGCTGAGAAATATATGCCGAAAAGTAAAAGCAACAAAATAAAGATACATGCTCAAAAGAGATTATTTATATACAATCCTAAACTAGTGAAACACTTTTACATGGGGCTAGGTGAAAGAAAACTTCCACCATAGCCATTCAAACAACTTCCTGGATAGAAGCTCCTTCCTTCTATCAATGATCATCAGCAGATGGTGTAGCCGTGACAACATAATGGTTACACTCATCGACTCCTCCTTATAGGTTGGAGTTGAGATGAAATAGGGCGGCTCCAAGGCATAGGGGAAATGCCACTCCATGTATTTGCTGACAAGGTCATCGAATGAGTGGCCATTTCCAAGGAATTGGCGACATACAACCTCCTCTGCTACATAGTTTTTCACACGCGGCCGAATGTCTCTAATAGCCACAGGCGGGTGAATAACTAAAGTAGGCTCGTTGATCTCAGGTGGTGGCTTCTCGCTGACTGGCTCTGGATAGAAAAAGAAATGCGCATTCAGCCGTTCCTCTAGTTCCTCCTCCTCTTTTCCGTGCACTCCCCCATCTTGTGAAATGGGAAAGGTCTCCCAATCCTTCTCTTCAATCCCAAATGTAAATACATCATGGGAAATCTTATGAAGGAAGAAAGAGCAATCCCCTTCCACAATGGCTTCTTTGTTTAAATATGAGACAACAGGCTCATCGGGGGCAGATGCTAACACATCCAAGAAATCTTCAATAATCTCTTCAAAAGAGCTACTTAGATCATCTGCCTCGAAGACTGGAAAATCCTCTTCGCTGTCTTTAGATTCCAATTTTTCACATTGGGGAGTGGGGAATATCGCCTGCTCCACTAGTTCACTCAGAGCATGTTCTTCCCCCAGTCTTCTATCCTTACAGCCCCCATCATCATAACCTTCATCAGACATAATCATATCTAGGAGGATTTCTTCTTCTTGGCTCTCCCATGGGTCAGATTCATAATGATCATAAACAGGACCCGTGGGAAAGCTTGCTTCATAATCACCCTCAGTAGAGATGCTAAGGGCCTCTGCTTCAAAGGATGGGGAATCCTCAGCGCATTGTTCAGCTTTCCACCTGTCAAGTCTGGCAGTGATAGATTTTATCAGCTCCATAACTTCACCCGAAACAAACGAATGGGGAGGAGAAATGACTGCATTCTGATCCAGGTCATTAGGATCATCCTCACAGCCTATGTCAGAAATAGGTTCATTTTGTACAGAGTTGTGGTATCCCTCACCACATTTATGACAAATTAACTCAGAGGGATAAAACTCCTGACAATAGGCGATGAAAGCTACATGAAACTCTGAGAGTGAAGAAATGCTAGCAGGGGGTAAAGAATAATACCATTTATGTGCATCCCCTGCTAACGAGAACATGAACATCTTAAGTAATACATCCTCACGATGTATCTCCCACTGACGCATGAGTTCATGAAACTCACTGAGGTGCTGAGCAGGGTTGTCCTCTTCACGTTTTCCAAATATGGGCAAATAATCGCCCCATTCATTCGGAGAGGGGACAACATTAGGAAAACCAGGAATAGCAAAAAAATTAAAAGGAGCAAACCTGTGAGCAAGGATTTTCTCCATATCGAACTAGTGGAGTCGCCAATCGATCCTCGAATCATGGAGTCGCCAGGTGAAAGATGCGTAGCTTCGAATGTGTCTGGTCCTTGTTCATCATCAAAGGCTAGATCCTAACGTTCTTGTTACCCCAGGAAGCTTCTCAGGCTGCGAAAGCAGCTGCTGAAACCTTCTTGAGAAAGCTCCTTAGGGTCAGCTTTCAGGTGTGCTAACAGTAGCCACAGTTGAAATAGTGATGTGGAAACAATGGATTCGCCAGGTGCACAGTAGCAATCTCTAAGGGCTCTGATGTCTGATGCACCTTCAGAATCAGAGGCTCATTGTCGTTCTGCCCAGGGAAAATCTTCAACTTTGTCCCCGGCAATGGCGCCAGAAATGTTAGCGTCGGAAGTCACTCCTGGATTGCTATGCAGGAGCAGAGCCTGATGCCCATCAGTTTTATGTCACGATGGTTTATAGATGGGATGACCGAATGGAAGCCAACTCAAAATAATATCATTCCAACTCCAAAACTAGGCCAGGCATGCATAGGTGAGTGAGGTCTTATATAAACTTCAGACAGTGAGTTGTAGTAAAGGGTGAACAGGAGGAAGACTTATATAAGAGGAAAGCAGAGGTCTGTTATTAACATCGGGTTCCTAACAGGCCATGGAAGAAGACGTCCAAACGCAATATCATCTTACATTCAAACGCAAAAGCCAGAAAATGCAATAATGCAACAATAAATCTTTTATCATAACATAACTACAATAATTCACGCGAATCAGTCAATCACAAACTCTCTTAGCATGAGACGAAAATTAGATGGAGTAAGAAAAACTATCTGTCATAAAACAAGATATCTCATATACAGATGCATAACCAATAAACTAGAATATATGTTAAAACTTTACAGTAGGGAGCTCTGCTCTACCATCGATGCCTACAAAATACAAAAGACTGAGTTTATATACTCAAGAAAATTCACCTCACAGAGGCATGCCTAGTCACTCAAGGCTTGATGTCCCTTCAGTCAAACTCGTACTGAGATCTTTCTTTAAATGCCACCTTAACTACGCATGGCCCCTATAAAGAGAGTAGCTGAGCCATGAAGTGCTTGGCTAGCGTGCGCAGACTTCTCTGTCGAGTTGAGGACTTCAGCACGGCTTCATTGAGAGAATCGATACACAGGACCTCTGCAAGCAGGCAGCTCGCCAGACCCTCCATCCCCTCACTTAATGAATAAAAGGAGGTTTCAACCACCCTCTCTTGCCTTCATTTACTTCAGATGAGAAATAGTATAGAGATCAGATCTGATGGCGCCTGGAGATCGCGACGATCCCTTCTGTAACTGAAATTGGCACCCTAGCCTTCTTTTCACAGCTCTTTTCCTCCTCCAAGTGACCATGGACTGTGACCACGTGCCGATTCCCAAGGTGATTTCGATGTTCGCGAATATGAAGGGGCTAATCCTTGCTGATCGAAATCGCGATGAGAGATATGCCGAGACGGCTTAATCTGGCACCACGCATCTCTCTAGATCTGATGGCTCTTAGCTCTCCTGACAATACCATGGGCCCGGGTCCAGGACTCTCCCGACACCTCGCACATCAGAACATAATGGAGCTACTCTTTGGACCTTGGAGTCGCGACGGGTGAAACGTCGAGATGGCTCAGCTTGTCGCCGGGCGTCCCCTTTGAATGGACGACTGAAAATGCTTCGTGATGTCGTGGGCCCTTTCTTCTATGCTTTCGGGGCTATCGGGGTTCTGGGTTTCGTGATGTTGAACAACACGAAACTCTCACCCCATGAACTCCCGATCACCGAAACGCCGATGTGGTCAGATATTGCGACACACGTCCTTAGAATGAATGGCAAAGACTTTTCCATAAACATAAGCGCCCCTCCTCCAAACCTGTTCCTTTATGACCAGATGCCAAAACCACGGGCCTGGTCCTGGGTGCTATCGGCGTTTCGGGGTTTGGGGTTTCGAAAGGTGAAGAGACGGGGAATTTAAACCCTTGAACTCCTGAATGCTGATATGCCGGTGTGGCTGGATCCCACGCCATGTGCCACTAGATAGGATGACCCAGATTCAGCCTTGAAATATAGGAGCTTTCCTTGGTGCTATATGTCGGGTAACTTGGTAGCCCCGAGATACCGACGACCGTTGATATGCTTCGTGGATGGATCTCAACCGCTGACAACAAAACCTTTCCTGCTCACTTGGTTCGTAACCGAAAAGGAGATCTTTCCGCTGCTATGCTTGGGTGTTTCCTGTTCATTCTGCAAACTTGGGTGCTTCTGCGCCTAATGACAAAAATAATCGCTAACAGAAGGAACGTTGATTCCTTCGATGATGACTTCTTTTCTTGGCTATCACGATAGATCCCTATTATTGAGGACTACCCATATGCAGGGATAGATTTCTCTAGAGATCCAGAGATACCCGTGCCTCCTGGTGAGGAGCGAGGGGAGATGGGTAAGTCTCCACCTTTGTATTTTTTTGGTTTGGATATGTAATTTTTATGTCTTTTTGTTATATATATCATTTGTTTTTTTTGTATGCCAGAGTATTTGACGGGTAAACGTTTGTTGCATGTAGATGTGGGACCCGTGTGACCTGTCGATTATGCACAAAACAGGCATCGCCCATGGCCAGAAGCCGCGGCTTCCGCCTCTAGGGGAGAAACAGTATCAGGGAACCTCCTAGCAGGAGAGGCCGAGAGGGTCCTTAGGCGAATTGAGCGGAACTTCACTACGCTCACTCGCACAGTCACGATGGCAAAGATAGAGGACCTGCCGCCATCCATGCAGCCTCATGTTGTGGGGGCACATCGGACATGGGTCCAATTGTTTAGGCGTTTAGCCCGTGCTGTAGATGATTATAACAGGGCCCATAGGCCCTGAACAGACCTAGACTCTTTATGTGCCACGAGCACCTACTTGTATATATTTTTTGAGGGCATAAGCCCGGTGACTCATTACTGTTCCCATTTTTGAGGCGCTTGCGTCCATCTATGTACTTTGAGTATTTTATGATGTTTATATATGGTTTTTATCTTTTTTGTGTCTTATGGATTATGTGTGCAAAAAATGTATTTACATGTTTATGTCCATGTTCTTTTTATATGTGGGCCAGATGCCAATCTAAAATTTGATTATCTAGAGTATCTGTAATTTGGTTTAATCTCCTAGGAACATGAAAATATGTAATATAATCAAAGTTTCGTTCTAAGAGACGTACCCTAAGGAATCGTCGATGTAAAGTCGGATCATGAACCCAGCATACTTTGTTTAGCCACGACACAACCAGTTGAGCGTCAAGATAGACCCGGAGATGAGAGATACCTAATGACAAGGCGTCACGGAGTAACTCAATAACTGCACTATACTCGACGACATTATTTTTGGTGTCACCTAAGCATATACCTCCAGAAGATAACAATTGACCCTGGGGTGTAAAGATTACCCAAGCTGCGGAGGAAAGCCTCTGTGTGTGTCAACTAGCACCGTCTGCATATCCAACGAACACCTCAGACTCACTTGATATCTGCCATATTGACGAAAGATAACATCAATGACATGTCCATAACACTTTAAAAGAAACTTAAAAAGTAATAGTACAAAGACTATACATATGTTACAAAAAGTTACCCACAGTGACCTATCTATGAGTAATACTTCTTGAGGTAGAGCCCATTTCTAGGCTCCGCCAAAGAATTCCCTTCAAAATCAACCAAACGATAAGCGTCCTTTTTAAATACCTCTTTGATAATGAAGGGTCCGAACCACATGGGTTTAAAATTTCCTGCCCCTAGGGGGTCCTTGTCTTGGTCATAGACCAGGACAAGGTCACCTTCAGAGAAAATCCGAGGACGAATGAACCTATCATATTGACACTTGACCTTATGTTTGTGAGCCTCGTTGGCTAGGGCCGCATCGCAACGCTGCTCATCAAGCTGCTCAAGGTATACTAACCGTTCTTCAAGCGGAGAAGTGTCTGGCAATAACTGTACTGCCAATTTCAAAGATGGGATTTGACATTCGATGGGCAAGACTGCCTCCAACCCGTAAACGAGTTGAAAAGGTGAGAAATCGGTTGCAGTCTTAACAGATGTTCGATAATCTCATAATGTCGAGTATAACATCAAATGCCAATTTGACTTGGCTGAGTTGATAGTTCGTTGTAGAATCGTCTTAAGAGTTCTGTTTACAGCTTCCACCTGCCCATTGGCTTGGGGGTAGTAAGGTGATGAATGTTCCTGCTATAACCCAAGCTTTGATGTTAATTCAGTCATCATTTGTTTATGAAAGTGATTGCCATGGCCAGTGACAATCTCTCTCGGGACGCCGAACCTTGCTATGATCTGGTTGAATAAGAAGAGAGCTGCAGTCTCTCCATCATCTTTAAACATTGGCATAGCTTCGACCCACTTAGTGAAGTAGTCGACAACTACGATGATATAGCGATTCCCCCTTGCTGATGGGGGGTTGGATGTAGTGTAATCAATCCCCCACTTAGTGAAGGGACCAACTGTGATGACAGGAAACATAGGAGCTAGGTGTGCCCTCATCTTCTGAGAGAAGATTTGGCACGGATGGCACTTCTTGACCTTAAGAGGATCAACCATGATCCCTGTTGTTGATACGATGAAACCTAACAAACATCCTGACGTTACGTAGAAGCTACACTTGTTTGGATTCAAGCGAATCCTGAAGTAGCGACAACGTTCAAAGATTAATCTAAGGTGCGTGGGATGATCCGTTCACTTGCGAGAGAGTGATGCTAAATCATCTAAATAGGCCTCGACTATATGTTTGAGGTCATGAAAAGAAAAAGACATGGCCTGCTGGAAAGTGGCTCCAACATTTTTAAGGCCAAAAGGCATCTTACGATATGCGAATGTAACCCACTGACAAATCAATGCCATTTTATGTTGGTCTTCAGGTTTGATTTGGATTTGATTATATCCTGAAAAACCATCCATGAACGAAAAGGCTTCACAACCGGCACATTCATCAATGATCTGGTCAATGAATGGTGTTGAAAAATTATCTTTGGGACATGCCTTGTTCAAATCATGGAAATCGGTACATGCACGAATCGTGCCTTGTTTTTTATTGACCAGCACAGGGTTTGACACCCATTGAGTCAAATGAATAGAATAAATGAAACCTGCCTTTAGCAATTTCTCAACCTCAATCTTGATGGCTGCTTCTTTCTTAGGATTGACTGGATGAAGTTTTTGTCGAATAGGATTGGCATCAGGATATGTTGTGATCTCATGTTCAACTATTTTTGGATCGATACTTGGCATTTTCTCATAAGACCAGGCAAAAACGTCGCGAAATTCTTTGAAAAGATCCATGTAAATTTGAATCTCTTCGGGGGAGCAATCCGCTCTGACGAAGACATTCTCCATAACGCCAGGGTTTTGGGAGATGTTGATGGGTATAGTTTCAGTGATAGTCGCCATATTGCCCTCAGCATAAATTTCCTGTGTAGCTAAGAGGTTAATAGGACATGGTTGATCTCCCGTCATGGTAACAGTGAATTCTCCTGCTTCAATTCGTCTTAACTCTGGGAGAAAGTATGATTTGTGATGAAGATCTTCCCAAGGTTTGTCCGGACTAGTCATTGCTTCGATTACTGCTTCGTCAAAAGGCAGGACTAAGTCTAATGAATCGACGTTAGCAAGAGAACCCTGAGCCCAAATAGGCTCTATAAGTGGATCTAACTCTTGTGTGGGAGTCGGATCAGGGTTAGCTGAAGCTTGCTAGACTAAAGAGTACGCTACTTCAGCGACCGACAAGGGGATGGACATGCCTGGGTGCCCTGTCTCATCCATCGTGGCTGATGGGGAAGGAATAATCCAAGGATCCTCAAAGTAAGTCATGCGTAATGATGAAACTTGAAAAATCTCAACCTTATGGTGATTAGATATAAACTTAACATTGTCGTGAGGAGGTGGGTAATCGAAGGTACCCATCAAGGATGGGCACAAACCAACTCCTACGTTAACAACACCTGATTGAGGATTATCTATCATTAGGACCGTGGATGCCCCCAAAGCTGGGTCAGGTCTGGAGAAGGATAGTTGATCGATGGTCACTATCCGGCCTTCGTGTGGAAACAACAAGACTCAAAAAACTGTAGCAACCACAGCTTGCATAGCATAAGTCCAACTCTGTCCTAACAAGCGATTATAGTTGAGGGGAGCATCGACTACCTCTACTTTGACACACACAGTTTTCCCTCCTAACTGCACAGGGAAAGAAGGAACGATGCCATGTGGTCGGAAAGAATGACCGTAGAACGCAGTGAGGAGAGTAGGTGATGGAGACAAAGTAGGTTGGCCAATGGCCTTCCAGCATGCTAATGACATAACGCATGTCGAGGCGCCCTCGTCAACCACCGTGTGGAAGATATTCTGTGTAAAATTTTTGGTGGGATGAGCCACTACTATTTGAAATGCTACGTGGTAAGGCAGACGAGGTTTTAAGTCGGTTGTATCTAACACGATGGTACTTGGATTACAAGTCTCTGTAGAGCCCAAAGAAGTTAACAAGGCTTTCCTCTGAGTAGGGGAACTTTGGAGGACCTCCAAAGTAGACATCACACAAGGGGTTTGTGATAAATCCTCCACCACAGAGTAATTCTGGGCGGCCCTTGCGTTTGGGTTGTGAGAAGATTTTTTAAATGCACCCTTTGGAATGTGTGTCATAGTTTCTCCCAACGTCTTCTCAAAATGTAGAGGAAGAGATGGGAGGTCAGATTCTTTACCCTTCTCAAAAGCGCTTGGTTTACTATAGTCGTGTGCTCTAGTCATTATGAAAGCATCACCCCTAACCATATATACATTCGCGGATGAGGGATTGTTTGGAGGAGGGTAGGCTTCTTGGCTGCCCCCTTCTGTACTTGTAGAGGCTTGAGTTAAATTTTGCCCATGTTGAAAAGGATTAGTCAGCACTGCCTGCTGTTGTTGTGTGACAAACTTTTGGGCCTCTGCAAGTCGAGGACAAAGATGAGTTAGTTGGTCTTCTGCACACAAGTTGCACTGATACCTCACCTTCCATTTTTCCGTCGTGTCCCCGCCAACATTATCAATGGGTTTTTTATCCCCCTTACCCTTCTTTCGCTGTTTTTTCATCCTTTCAGGTTGTTGGGTGGCCTTTGGGTTAGTCGACTGCATGGAGTGTACGTCCGACATTTGGGTAGGGGGAGTAGCCAAAGTAGTAGTTTGGCTGGCCGCTGTGTGTTGTATAGATAATTGTTGCAACTATTTTGTCAATTGCTCAGCGGGCTTGTTTGTGCTGAACCAACAATACCATCGGCATGTGGTCCAACTCTCTGTCTAGTTTTATCCAGTATTGAACGTGGCACATCGGGCAAGATGTTGTATAATAAACCAGAATGAGAATAGACGAACTCAAACTATTGAGCCCTCATGATGGCATCTTCTTCGGAGAAAACTCCGGAAGTTGCAACTTCTTTGGATAACTGTGGGACCAAAGACTTAAGGAACCACTCAAGCAGGAATGCTGGTGGGATGGGTACTTTGATTAGACTCTTTTGGCATCTCCATTCTCAGATATGATTAGAGATATGGTCCATTGTTGTCTGTTCAAAATTGGCAAGAAGCTCTGTGCCAGCGTCGTATCTCACAGGTAACTGGAAATGGTTAAGGAAGGCCATCGCTAGTTTGCCAAAAGAAGAGTATTTGGAGCAATCGAGCTCGATGTACCATTTCGCGACACTCCCGATAAGAGTGCATTGAAACAATCACAACTGTACTGAGTCATCTTTCAATGAGTTATATGAACACCAAAGATGGAAGGTAGTCACATGATCACTTGGATCTTCGTTAGGCTTGGCCTCGAACTTTGGAATGTCTGAAGGCAACTTCGTTGGCATAGGAGGCCAACGTGGATCGTGACAAATAGGATCATTTAACAACCTTTTCAAATCTGGCAAGTGTAACGTCACCAGGAATGGTAGTTTGGGTTGCTGCTGATAACCCGGGAAAAAGGGTCCTGGAGTTTGACTGGCACCAAGTTGCCAGGAAAAGTTTGGCTGATGGCCCGGATTCTGGTAGAAACCATGGCCCTGACCAGCATAAGGATTTTTCATCTGTGGAGATATCATTGGATGATTTCCCATAAAGGACATAAGGTGTTGGGCATGCATCGTGTTCGAAGGAATTTGGGAAGGATTACCCCATGCCGGTCTCGATGGGAGAGGCATAGTGGTCTGTCCAGGGTTCCATTGACTGTGGAAAGAATTACCCCAGAACGACATTACAGAGGAGGGAACGGATCCTTGTCCTAAGTTCCAAGGTCCTGCTATATGTGCCCCCTATGCAAGAATAGTACCCTGTGCAGGAGTAGACTGTCCAAAAATGGGATTGCCCCCAAATGGGAAAGTGGTTGATGAGAAAGTGTTGTTACCAAATGTCTCGTTCCAAACAAACGGTGTCGAACCTACCGGCATACTGTGTGCAGGTGTTCCTTGACTCCCAACTCCAAATAAACTAGTGTGTGTAGGCTGCCCGACGGACTGCTGATGCGGACAGCCTAGCGAAGGGGACGAAGGAGGGATATGACCTCCTGCATAAGGAAAATCATTAAAAGGGACATGAGTGCCCCCAAGTTGACCTTGAAGAGGAGCGTTAGAGCTCCCTACCCCCAGACCCAAAGTCTGTAAAGTGGAGTAGGTTAGTGCAGGACTTGTACCCGAACTAGGCATACCATATGAAAATGGAGGGCCTTTCGCACTAGGTGTGAAGGGGGTTGTGGCCGCCGCCATAGATGGGTTCGTTCCACTGTGCGACATAGTCGCGGCCGAGACCATGGTGGCTCGGACCGATGATGGTAAGTTAGGAGATGATTCTCCTGTGGTGGGAATGGAAGAATTCCCAGAAGAAGTAACAACGTTTGTTTCCATAGCTGTGTGAGGCAATGACTGGCGTTCGTGAAATTGGATTGGTGCAATAAATGGTGGCCAGGTATCAGTGGTTGGGGTTTCAACTGAGCCAAGAGCAGTGGTTGATTCCTTTGGGAGTTGTTTGGGAACAAAGGTTTGTAACCCGGTCGCTTCAAAAGACCCTTGTTGGTCTAGCTTCTACCTTAATGGTGGCGGGGGTGGCTCCATTGTAACCGGTGGTAGGCCCAGAAGCCTTCGTGACCGGCGGAGCTCAGGATCCTCCACTGTGTGAGAAGATCCAAGACACGCTAAGGTATGCTACATGTTCAAAAGTAACACACACTAAAAAGAAGCCCCTAAGAGATAAAACAAGCAATCACTAAACTATTTGGAAGAACAGTTACAACAACCAACACTAGAGAAACTTACCAGTGCAAGTGCAACTCAAACACGGAAGCACCCTCTGGGTATACTCTGCAAAGCGTGGCCCGATGTCTATCCTAGATACAGTGGTATACCCCCACAGTCACCTATGTATGTCCCTAAAAAGATTGGCAACTAGGTGTTGAAATATTGTAACTACGAAGAGCATTCTTATTATTATTTTGTTATTGGATTAAATCCCCATTGTGGATTTAATCATGTCATTATTATTATTATTGTTATCCCCATTGAGGATTAATCATGTTGGTGATTGTATAAGGACCAAATCCCCTTTTTCGGATTTTTCATTGGACACTTACAATGTGCAGAATAAGAAGTCGGCCCCAACAGTTATAATGAAAGGGCCAGAATTAATAAAAGGTGGGATTACCCACCCAGTGTGAGAGGTCGGCCCTGCCAGATGGTGACTCTTCACACATGCCAGATTGATATAAATAAGAGGCTAGTGCCTCACTTCTTACACACACTTCACTTGCTCATTATCTTATGAGGCAAGCTGGAATTGGAAGTTGGAGAGAGGAGAAGAAGGGTGGCGCATCTCTTGAGGAGGACTTTTCTGTATTGGTTTGAGTTATCTCTTGAACATTGTATAAGCTATTTATGATAAGAAATTTTTGCTGGGTTTTCTTCCCCTAGAGGGTTTCCTAGGATAAATGTTGTGTCTCTTGTGGATGTGTATTTCTCAGTGATCTTGTTCTTATTATGCTCTTATCTAATGAAATGCAAAGAAATATAATAATGGCATAAACATTAACATGGAATCAGAGCCAACCTGAAGGAAGCATAATTTGCAAGAAGAAAAACGTCACTGTTACCGTACCCAAAAATTAGGGTTTTTCAAAAGTGAGTATTTTCAGCTCCCTAACCTCCTAGAAAGTTGCGCCCTCCCCCAAGGATCATTTTTGCACTTAGAGCACACCTTTACAGTGGCTAGATCTCTCAAAAAGTGAAACCCTAGTTTCACAAAGTACCAAAAAACCAGAAAACCAGAGTACCAGAAGTACCAGAGTACCAGAAGTACCAGAAAACCAGAAGCACCAGTCCAGAAATCCGCAGA
>JZKD02S1978821.1:475440-490970 GCA_000966675.3 Picea glauca
ACTCAAATTACAAAGATACTTTGAATTTCACCAAGGGTCCTCGCAGAGAATCCTCTTTCACTGAGACCAATCATATCAAGCACTATTACATCCAGATCTCATGAAATTGTTAATAGGATCCCTAATAAAAAAAATAAACACTCACTTTTACAAAAATATAGAGGACAAACGAATGGAGAAGCCTTAGATTCCTAGATTAGTAGCCTCACATTGCACTTCTAGATTTTCCCAGGCCCAAATATTTATCCTTACAATAAAATATCTACAAGGAATCATTCAAACTTGGTGAACAAGTCAATTTATAATTCTACATTTAACTCAATCTTCTACTTCCAAATGCATGAAAAAGTCCATCAATACATGGAATCCATTGTGTGATACTATCACATAGCATTTTTATCCCCTATTCTATCTAGAAAATATCACGTGTGAGTGGTTATGTGCGAGTGGTTATAACTTCATCAAGCCTAGTACTACAATACATGGAAGTGTTCACACAACTACACATCCAACTCTAGATTCCATATCCATATTAGGTAATTATTGTCAAATTTAGTTTTGGATTATTGGTTGCTTTTTTTCTTAAATTGATTTGTTTGAAAGAGTTTGCATTTACTAAGCCTTTAACCATTCTTTACCAAGGTACCCTATTTTCTATCACTCTACTAACCCTAACCCTATTGCCAACTCTAATCCTTGGAACCCTCTTACGAGACCAAGACCTTCTCCCACTCGGCCTCAAAACCGTAAAATCACTAGTTGTTCATCCTCCAAACCAAACCAAGGATGTAACTTCTACTAAAGTCACACATTATGTGACAGATTGTCATATATTAAAACATCATGTTGGATCAATCTTCTTAGACCCCCCCATAGAGCCCTCCCCTCCATCACATCTAGAAATAATTACCCTACCCAACTAAGCCATTTCTCCTTCTTTGCATTCAAGACAATGCCATTCAATATCCTGACATCCTTTTCACAAATTCACTAGTTGTTCATCCTCCAAACCAAATCAAAGACATCACTTCCAATAAAGTCACACATTCTGTGACACATTGTAATGTCTTAAAACATCGTGTTGGATGAATCTGTTTAGACACCCCCCATAGAGCCATCTCCTCCAACATTATTGTCAACTCGAACCTTTCCTCCATTCCCCACTAACCACTAAAGGCTCTTTCCAAATATGTGAAATTCCAGGATCATGGATTTCCAAACTATCGATCCCCACTCGAACTCTTTGATAGGTCTCAAATCCAGTTCTCCACTAAGCGTCGGGGGATATGCAAATATATGCAACTTATATGCAACTTTATGCAACTTATGCAACTATGCAACTATATGCGTCTTATGCAACTCTATGACAATTTCATATGCAACTATATGCAACTATATGGAACTATAAGCAACTTTAAGCAAAAATGCAACTTATGCAACTATATGCAACTTTATGCAACTATATTGCAACTATATGCAACTATATGCAACTATGCAACTATATGCAACTATATGCAACTTTATGCAACAATGCAACTATATTGCAACTATATGCAACTATATTGCAACAATTTCATATGAAACTATATGCAACTAGGAAACTATATGCAACAATGCAACTTATCATGTTTTTTAGTGACTATATGCAACAATGCAACTTATCATGTTTTTTAGTGACTATATGCAACAATGCAACTTATCATGTTTTTTAGTGACTATATGCAACTTTATGCAACTATATGCAACTTATGCAACTATATGCAACTATGAAACTATATGAAACTATATGAAAATATGCAACTTATCCAACTATATGAAACTATGCAACTATATGCAACTATATGCAACTATATTGCAACTATATGCAACTATATTGCAACAATTTCATATGCAACTATATGCAACTATATTGCAACAATTTCGTATGCAACTATATGCAACTAGACAACTATATGCAACAATGCAACTTATCATGTTTTTTAGTGACTTTATGCAACAATATGCAACTATGCAACTATATGCAACTTATGCAACTATATGCAACTATGCAACTATATGAAAATATGCAACTTATCCAACTATATGCAACTATGAAACTATATGCAACTTTATGCAACAATGCAACTTATTCAACTATATGCAACTATATTGCAACTATATGGCAACTATATTGCAACAATTTCGTATGCAACTATATGGAAATATGCAACTATATGCAACTAACTGCAACTATGCAACTATATGAAACAATGCAACTTATCATGTTTTTTAGTGACAATATGCAACTGTATGCAACTATATGCAACTTTATGCAACACTGAAACTTATGCAACTATATTCAACTTATGAAACTATATGCAACTTTATGCAACAATGCAACCTATGCAACTATATGCAATTGTGTTGGTACCAAAAACGTATATTGGCACGATAACTTATCTTCTTGTTTTAACGAGTGTAGGTACCACCAAATAGGTATATGTCGGATCTATCTTCCTTGAGTGATGATCAAGATATACTAAGAGAGGTTGAAAGTGAGACATGTTGTACAAGATCTACCGGTTCTAGATCAACTAGGTGTTTTTGAGTAGTAGGTATGTGTCTCAAGGTCTTGGAAATGATATAGGGAAGAAGTCCATGCATTAGGTTCTAAAGAAATCTTTGATTCATCTAGAGCCATGAAAAATGCCTCGAAGTACCACACATAAACTCCAAAGGGGTATCCTTGGCCTCTAAGAAATTATGTTAGTGCTCTCACAAGGTTTTGAGCATTAGCTATGGGTCTTAAGGCCTTGATATGGTTGAGGGGGGAACCCAAGTCTTAGTCGAAGTACAGAGCTTCTAGGAATCCATGGCCAAACATGACACCTCAAACTAGCACACCCAATCTCTCAAGGATTTATGCAACTTCTAGGGCTCAAATTTCATGTATGACACCTCAAACCACCATAGATGACCTCTCGAGGGTACCTTTGGCATTCAAGTGGGCATATGGGCATCAATAGGATATTTTGAGCACTGGGTATGGGTATTGGGTCCTTGGAAAATATCGAGAGAGGAAACCCCCTCCTTCCATCCCATTGTCTCCTCTTAGGTTCAATGCCTTCATAGTCTTCTATATAGAATACCACAACCCTTTCCTTTATAGTTTGTACAAGTTCATCAAAACCATTACACCCTATGCATACAATGGATTAAACAACAACTCGATCATCTTGTAATATCTATCACAACCAACCCCAACATTATTTCCAACTCAAACCTTTCCTCCATTCCCCACCAGCCACTAAAGGCGCTTTCCAAATATGTGAAATTCCAAGATCATGGATTTCCAAACTATCGATCCCCACTCGAACTCTTTGATGGGTCTCAAATCCAGTTATCCACTGAGTGTCGGGGGATATGAAAATATATACAACTTTATGCAACTTATATGCAACTATATTGAAACTATATTGCAACTATATGAAACTATATTGCAACAATTTCATATGCAAATATGCAACTATATGCAACTATGCAACATGCAACTTATGCAACTTATGCAACTTTATGGAACTTATGCAACTTTATGCAACATGCAACGATAACTTATCTTCTTGTTTTAACGAGTGTAGGTACCACCAAATAGGTATCTGTCAGATCTCTCTTCCTCGAGTGATGATCAAGATATACTAAGAGAGGTTGAAAGTGAGACGTGTTGTACTAGATCTACCGGTTCTAGATCAACTAGGTTGGAAAAGGTAAGGAAATGATTTCGTATATGCATGCAATTTTTTTATTGTCAACGGAGGGTCATGTAATTATGATGCTGAGAGCATAGGTGACATTGAGCTTCCCTTGAGGTATAAACATCTAGTGCAACGATGGGCACCTAAGCAGCTACCTGAAGTGGACATGGATTTCTTCATCAGTGGGAGGATGTATCGCATTGATCCTTCATCCTTACATGGATTGGGGTTATTTTCCATGGATGGCATAAAGGTCGGCTATGGCATTGTAACTGAATTGATGGAGTATGTTGGACCATTATACAAATACAATCACTGGTTGATGTTGGTCCGATATACGCAAAGTATGCAGAGATACGGAGTTGCCGCAAATTATATACAACTAATAGATAACAATCAAAATAAAGGGGCAACTATTTATATTGATGGAAGGCCAAAAGATACTGAAAACATTGCGGGCTTTATAAATAGTACACGACCAGTGGCAACAACTAAGAAACCGAATTGTATATTTGAGGGACGCGAAATAAATCGTATATTTGTATGTGCAACAAAAACAATAGTTCTAGGTGAAGAGTTGTTGATCGATTACAACTTAAATCGAATAGATGGAGGGAGTATGACTATGGGGGTAAATATTTCATTGTTACAATTTATCGTTGCAATATTTCAATTTTTTACTGCATAAATTTTTTACAATTACTTTCATAACTCTTGTTCATTAATTTATTGTGTCAACATCTATCCAGGGTGACTATGAGATATCACAGGCTACATCTATCCAGGGTGACCATGGAAAGGCACCCACTATGCCTCAGCAGGTAAATGTTAAATACAGTAAAAACTTATGACTACAACAACTAAATTTCATTATTTTCTTTCTGATATTACTGCAATATTTCATTTTCTTAATGCTACAGGTGAATTTCATAACTTTTATTGATTGATTTATTGTGTCAACATCTTTCCAGGGTGACCGTGGTAGAAAATCACTCGCTACATCTGTCCAGGGTGACTGTGGAAAGGCACCCGCTATGCCTCACCAGGTAAATGTTAAATACAGTAACAACTTATGACTACAACAACCAAATTTATGAAATTTCATTATTTTTTTTTTATATTACTCCAATATTTCATTTTTTAAATGTTACAGGTGAATTTGATCACTTTTGTTGATTAATTTATTGTGTCAACTTCTGTCCAGGGTGACCATGTTCAAAAATCACCCGCTACATCTGTCCAGGGTGACTGTGGAAAGGCACCCGCTGTGCCTCACCAGGTAAATGTTAAATATAGTAACAACTTATGACTACAATAACTAAATTTCTGAAATTTTGTTATTGTTTTTCTGATATTATTGCAATATTTCATTTTTTTAATGTTACAGGTGAATTTCATAACTTTTGTTGATTGATTTATTGTGTCAACATCTGTCCAGGGTGACCGTATCTGAAAATCACCCGCTACATCTGTCCAGGGTGACCATGGAAAGGCACCCATTGTGCCTCACCAGGTAAATGTTAAATACAGTAACAACTTATGACTACAACAACTAAATTTCTCAAATGTTAAAGTTCATCTCATTAATTTTATTCATCAATGTATTGTGGCATGGTCAATGTGGGAGGGCTCCCACTGAGGATATTGATGAGGATGAAATATTTTATTCGACTGACCCAATGACAACTGTAACTATGGCCTTGAAGAAGGCTAACATAGAATATCTAGGTTTTCTTAGCAAAAGATCCCTGACACAGGAGGACAGCGCAAGAATTGTAGAGCTACAATATAAAATAACTAATTTTGGGGTAAGTGGCATCTTGACGCAGACATCAGCTTTTTCCTCGGCAAAGCTTCTACACTGACCTCCCGGTCTTAACGGTTCATTCTAACTTCACCTTCGAATCGAAGTGGTTCTTTCAATTCCTCACTAGAATCTCTGTTAAAAACCCAATTCACAGGTCCTTCCTTTTCCCTCTGTCACAACTTATGTGCATACCTGATCTCTTTCCAACTGAAATTTTGGGTTTCAGGGATTCACGATCACTGTTGTCGAGAACCTCAACCTTCTCGATTCCCCGATCTCCTATATCCCGAAATGTCGGAACGGCTTCAACAACGGTTTGTCTCCGTGGCTACCTTTTGGTCCATGTGACCACTATTCCAGATGATCGCAGTCCCAAGTCTTTCACGATTTCGGGCTTTCGAATGTCAAAATGCATGGACCCCTTTGTCTTCAGAATTCTCGATCCTCTGAATCTCGATTTTCTGAAATGGTCTCCTTTTCGGGATTTTCCTTCGAAGATCTAGATTATTGCCACGTGTCCTCTAGAGATGGACGGTCCTCGTCACTCCTTGGTTTTGGGAACTAAAATGCTTATGGGTTCTTTCCCTTGGAACTCCCAAAGTTCCGATTCCCTATCTCCTATATGTTGAAATGACGTCAGCTGGCCCCACACCAGAGCTTTCTACCTTATCAGGGTTTCGAACTTCATGGTTCCGAAATGTGTGTGCTTCCTGTCTTCAGGATTCACGAAATGCTGAATCCCGAAATGTCGATGGCTTCCGATCTCCACCACGTGTTCCAACTGATGGACGGTCCTCGATCATTCGTGAATTCGTGAATTCAAATGCCGATGTCCTCTTGTCCTCTTTAACCCTGAAAATCCGACATGCGAAATGCCAACGGGCTCTTGATTTCCGCCACCTATCTCAACTAATGGACGGTCCTAATTTAGTCTCAGGATTTTGCGACTTGCGATTCCCCAATGTTGTAGTTTCTCTGTCAACTTAAAACCCCAGTAGCCAAAATACTGATGGGTACTTGATCTCTGCCACTTGACCCAACAGGTGGATGGTCCAAATCAAGATCAGGGTTTCCACTATGAAGTGACCCGATATCCTGTCCTCTAGACTCCCGAAGTCCCAAATTCCGAAGTTTCGATATCCCGACGCCTTTCGGGACCTTCACTCTGCCTCCGAGAGTTTAACCCTCGTGAAAATCCAGTTAGATCCTATGGCTGAAGGGTAACTAGGCGAGGATCCAACGGCTCATGATCTCTTGAGCTTGAAACTCTGGAAATAGCCGTAACCTCCTTGCTTCTCTATCAGATCGGACGGTTGGTGGGATTTCACTAATCCTCTATAAGGAAATTTGATCGTTCGTCTCTTCCCTTCGACAACTTAGTAGGTTCAAATCCTTTGGGGGTCTTCCATGACTTCCAGCCTTTCAAGAACCTTCTACACACATTCCTTACGACAACCCTCAATCACTTCCGTGCTGAACTCCTTTAACTCCACGCACTCCTTGCAGTGACAAATCCTTCAATAGCTTCTCAGGTTTCAACCCTGGATTCAAGCTTGGTCTGTGCACACATTGCATGACTCCTGTGCCTAACTACACCTTTGAGGGAATGAGAACAAAAGCTAATCTATCTGATCTTTCAGAGAAAAACCTCTGAACCCCCCCTTTTTTTTAACGCACTCCTTGCAGACAATTCAACTGCACTCCTTGCAAGAAACCTCGCTCAGATAGAGAAACAATTGAAACTCATTTCCTAACTCTTTCTCTCTCAGAATTCAAACATTTAACAAGAAATCATCCATACACAACATAGAAAGCAAATGTATAATGGAAAGAGTAAAATTATGAACATACCATTCAACATACACATACAAGAAACAACTACAATGCCATGAATTTGAATTAAGACTTCTTCTATTAACTTAATCTCTGTACATGGATGTTTTTCAATTACAGTTTCTCTGTTCCATCTCTGTATGCTCTCTTTTCTTCCTCTTGGTAATGTTCTTCACTACTCTTCTCTCAATTGGCATCCTCCTTCTATCTTACAATTACACAATGAGGGTGTCTATATCCGTTTTCCCTCCACTCCTAAAACTGTCAACTTTTAGAATTCAAAGCTACCTACTAACATAAATGCCTTCTACCTACTATGGACGAGAACGAATTGCTCAAGGTCCTTTACAATATATAAGTACACCTCTCCTTAACTATCACATTTATGTTTGGCGCATATATCTTCAAAAGTTTTTAAATAATTTATCACGTGTCTAAAATGTGTTGGCGCTTGCCCCACGCTTGCTTGACATTGGCGATTCTCTTGCATCATACTCCCTCGCTTGAAAATTTTCATGGGCTCCTATCCATGAGCTCTCACACAGTCTATCCATGCTTCTGAATCTTTGCTTCATTCTCCCAGCTGGCATCTTCAACTGGATGTCCTTTCCACTTGACCAAGTATTCAAAGTATTGTCTTCTTCTGGTCTTCTTGCTAATTCTTTTGTCCAGTATGCTTTCCATCCGTGGATTCTCTGCAACAGGCATCTGCTTTGTCCACTGGATCTCTGGTTGTTCATCACTTGTTCCTGCTTCCCCAGTTTTATATGGGTACAAATCTAGGACATTGAATATCAGAGAAATTCTGATCCCATCGGGTAATTCAATCTCATAAGAATTTGCCCCAAATTTCTTCGAGACCTTACATGGTCCGATCTTCTTCATCTTTAGTTTGTTATATGTCCCCTTCAGGAACCTTTCCTTTCGAAGATGTGCCAGAATCAAATCACCAACCTCAAACTGAAGTTGTCTCCTGTGTTGATCTTCTCTTCGCTTATACTCTTGGCTCGAGTTCTGTAAACACTCCTTCACCTGTTTGTGAAGTTCTTTCATCGCCTCTGCGAAGTCTTCTGCACTAGCACTCCTAGTCACGATTTGTTCTGAATCCCTCAGCTCAGAAATTCCTCTTGGATGCATTCCATAAACAATTTGAAATGGACTTTGTCCTGTGCTTCTGTTAACTGAGTCATTATAAGAAAACTCTGCCCGTGGTAATATGTTGTCCCATTGGCTGTGGTGTTCTGTCACCAAGCTCCTCATCAAGTTTCCTAAACTCCTATTTACCACTTTTGTCTGTCCATCCGTCTGAGGATGATAAGCTGAACTGAATGACAAGTTAGTTCCCAGCTTCTTCCATAAGGTCCTCCAAAAGTGTCCTACGAATTTAGTGTCTCGATCCAAAACTATGCTCCTTGGTAAGCCGTGAAGTCGAATGACTTCTTTGAAAAATAGATTCGCAATGTGAGTTGCGTCATTGGTTTTCTAACATGGAATAAAGTGTGCCATTTTGGAAAATCTATCCACCACCACAAATATTGAGTCAAACCCTCTTTGTGTTCTTGGCAACCCCGATATGAAATCCATGCTGACTGCATCCTACAACCTCTCAATTGGAAATGGTTGATAAAATCATGCATTCTGTTTCTTTCCTTTCGAATGATGGCAAATTCTGCATCTGTCCATGAATCTCTTGGCATCTTCTCGCATTTCCAGCCAAAAATATGACTCATTCAATTTTTCGAATGTCTTGTCGTGACCAAAGTGCCTGGCCAATCCTCCACTGTGTTTCTCCTTCAGCAATTCTCCCTCATGGAGCATTTTGCAATACAAAGTTGATTACCTTTAAACAACAATCCTTCCTGGATTATGTATTCTATCCATTGGCTTCTATCTCTGAGAATTGGATTCTCAGCTACTTCATATGCCTTCTTAAAATCTGGATCATCTCTGTACATGTCCCTGAGGTCATCAAAACCCAGTGTTTTAACTCTGAACTTGTGCAACAACAAACATTTCCTGCTCAAAGCGTCAACAACCTTGTTACCAGTTCTAGAAATATGCTTAGTTACAAAAGTAAAGTTCTGCATGTATTGAACCCATTTTACATGTCTTTGATTCAAATTTTCCTGTCGAGTTACAAACTGCAGTGCATGATTGTCACTGTATAGGACAAACTCCTTCGGAATCAAATAGTGCCTCCACTTCTTCAATGCCTAAATGATAGCATAGAACTCCTTGTCATATGTGGAGTACTTCACCTTCTCTTCATTTAGCTTCTCGCTGAAGTATGTTATCGGCCTGTCTTCTTGACTTAAGATTTCCCCTATTGCAAATCCACTTGCATCGCATTTCACTTGAAATTTTTTTTGGAAATCAAGCAACACCAAAATTGGTTGTTCCGTGATTTTCCTATTCAAATGATTAAAACTCTTCTCAACCTCTTCTGTCCAGTGAAAATATTTGTGTCTTTTCTTCACTGTGTCCATCATCGGTGTACTAATTCCACTGAATTTCCTGATGAACTTCCGGTAGAAACTAGCCAATCCGTGAAAACTTCTCACCTCAAATATTCTCTTCGGTGATGGCCAATTCTTGATCACTTCCACCTTATCTGGATCCATCCTCAATTTATCTGCAGAAATAACAAAGTCCAAATAGATGAGTTCTGTCTTCATGAATGAGGATTTCTTCATGTTTACCAACAGCCTCTCTTGCTGTAATCTCTTCATCACTGTAGCTAAGTGTTTCAGATGCTCTACCTCTATTTTACTGAAGATCAGTATATCATCCAGATACACAATGACAAATTCTCCAATGAAATCCTTCAGGACTTCGTTCATCAACCTCATGAAGGTACTTGGTGCGTTTGTTAAACAAAATGACATAACAAGGCATTCATACAACCCTTCATTAGTCTTGAAGGTTGTTTTCCATTCATCACCTTCCCTCATACGAATATGGTGATATCCACTTTTCAAATCAATCTTCGAAAAAAAAATTGCTCCACTTAAGAAATCCATCAGATCATCCATCCTTGGTAATGGAAATCTATACCTGATGGTTATCTTATTAATTTACCTTGAATCAGTACACATCCTCCAGCCTCCGTCTTTCTTTGGACTGAGTACTGTCGGAACAACACATGGACTCAAGCTTTCTCTAACCAACCCTTTATCCAACAAATCCTGAACCTGTCTTTTGACCTCTTCATTCTCCTGCGGCGTTAATCTATACGTTGCTTTGTTTGGTAAACTGACTCTAGGTATGAGATCAATATGATGACTCACACTCCTAATTGGTGGCAACAAATGAGGTAGTTCGTCCACTACTATGTCAATGAACTCTTCCAACAGTTCCTGAACTTCTTCTGGTAAATCATCTATCCTTGTGCTGGTTAAGACAATCATTGGCTTCCTAACCACAATGAATTGTTGTTCCTCCTTCTTGACCTCATTGAGGAGTTCCTTCCCACTCATGAGAAGTACAGTGTTACTTACTTCAGGTTTCACTTCCTTGTCTTTGATTGGAAGCAACATGTGAGTTCTCCCATTCTTTTCTAGGGTGTATGTGTTCATCCTCCCATCATGAATCACATTTTTGTCATATTGCCACGGTCTACCCAACAATAAATGAAAAACATCCATGGGAATAACATTGCAGAGTATCTTATCATTATATCCTCCTATCTTAAATTCAACTAAACATTGTTTAGTGACATTTACCTGATGTCCCTTTTGTAGCCATGAAACTCTATATGGACTTGGATGTTCAATCGTCTCCAACTCCAGCTCCATATTTTCTACCATCTCCATTGAAACCAGATTATCTGTGCTACCACTGTCCACAATGACCTTGCATACCCTGTCCTTGGTTTTGCAAGCAGTCCGAAAAATTATGTTTCTCTGTACTGGACTCTCCACCTCCTTCTCTGGTGTCAAAATAACTTTTCGCATCATCAGTGATCTTCCGCCTTCAACATCCTCTGCCTCAACATTCCTCCTTTGTGCTTCGGCGATGTGAGTCTCTCCACTCTCTTTCTTCTTATCTGGACATTCATAAGATTTGTGTCCATTCTTTCGACACGTGAAGAATTTTATTACTCCACCTCTTCCTCTTCCTCTACCTCTAGTACGAGGAAAAATATTATTATTAGCATAATCTCCTCTTTTTTCGGTATGCTTCCCTCTCTGTTCAACATATTTCCCTCACTGTGAGGTTCCACCTCTTTCAGTTCGAGCCTGAGGTTTCTTCCATTCCTCCTTGGGTTTCTGATTTTTATCTTGGACAACTGATTTTCCCCTAGCTTGACTTCTGCCTCGACCTCTTTGACCCTGCTTTCAACTCAGTTTCTCTTCAGCCTTTAGAGCCATCTGATAAGCATCTTCTACCGTTTGGATGGTTACCATGCTCATCTCATCTTGAATGTCATATCTCAGGTCATTCATGTACCTGGCAACCTTTTCATCATCGCTTTCCCGATGACCTGCCCTGATGTTCAGCTTGTAGAATTATTCGGTATATTCCTTCACTGTCATCAACTTCTGTCTCAAATTTTGCATTCTTCGAAACAGAGTAATTTGGTAATCTTTGGGAATGAATTTTGCCTTCATCTTCGCAATCATCCTATCCCAACTCTTTATTTTTTGCTTGCATTTGCAGCGTCTGTCAGCTTGTAGTTCATCCCGCCACAATGTTGCATGTCCTTTAAGCCTTGTGATGGCATGTCTGACCTTCTTGTCTTCCTCGACAGATTCATAGTCGAAATAAGTGTCCAGAGCTCTAATCCAGTCTAGAAGTTCTTTAGCATCCAGGTTTCCTTCATAAACTGGGATTTCCATTTTTGCCCTGGCACCCATCCTTGTGACAACTCTAATCAAGAATTCATTTGCGGCATCTTCCACTGAAAATTCTTCTTCTTCATGTTCAACTTCATTTTCACTTTCAGAATCACTAAGATCCCCAATATCGACTGTGCGTTTCTGTGTTGTCTCCATGTCCTCAAGTCTGGCATGTAAATCATGCATTTCTCTTGCCATGGCTGGGTCAAGCATCTACCTACCTCTTCTTCTTGTTATTTCCCTTTCCTTTGGCAGATCGGGTGTTTGCATGTCCCTTCTTCTAGGCGGCACGGTGAATTTTCCTTTTCCTTGCTACAGGAAGCAAAGAACCCTTTCTGCGCTCTGATACCAAACCTTATGCAGACGTCACCTTTTTCCTCGGCAAAGCTTCTGCGCTGACCTCCTGGTCTTAACGGATCATTCTAACTTCACCTTCGAACCGAAGTGGTTCTTTCAATTTCTCACTAGAATCTCTGTTAAAAACCCAATTCACAGGTCCTTCCTTTTCCCTCTGTCACAACTTCTGCGCATACCTGATCTCTTTCCAACCAAAATTTTGGGTTTAGGGGATTCACGATCCCTGTTGTCGAGAACCTCAGCCTTCTCGATTACCCAATCTCTGATATCCCGAAATGTCAGAACGACTTCAACGACGGTTAGTCTCCGTGGCTACCTTTTGGTCCATGTGACCACTATTCCAGATGATCGTAATCCCAAGTCTTTCACGATTTCGGGCTTTCGAATGCCGAAATGCATGGACCCCTTTGTCCTCAGGATTCCCGATCCTCCAAATCCCGATTTCCCGAAATGGTCTCCTTTTTGGGATTTTCCTTCGAAGACCTAGATTATTGCCACGCATCCTCTAGAGATGGACGGTCCTCGTCACTCCGCGGTTTTGGGAACTAAAATGCTTATGGGTTCTTTCCCTCGGAACTCCCAAATTTCCAATTCCCGATCTCCTATATTCTGAAATGATGTCAACCGACCCCACACTGGAGATTTCCACCTTATCAGGGTTTCAGAATTTGCGGTTCCGAAATGTGTGTGCTTTCTGTCTTCAGGATTCCAGAAACGCCGAATCCCGAAATGCTGATGGCTTCCGATATCTACCATGTGTTCCAACCGATGGATGGTCCTCGATCATTCATGAATTCATGAAGTCAAATGCCGATGTCCTCCTGTCCTCCTGAACCCCAAAAATCCGACATGAGAAATGTCGACGGGCTCTTGATTTTCGCCACCTATCTCAACTAACGGACAGTCCTGATTCAGTCTCAGGATTTCATGACTTGCGATTCCCCAATGTTGTAGTTTCTCTATCAAATTAAAACCCCGGTAGCTGAAATACCGATGGGTGCTTGATCTCCGCCAGTTGTCCCAATAGGTGGACGGTCCATATCAAGATCGGGGTTTCCACTATGAAGTGATCCGATTTCCTTTCCTCTAGACTCTCGAAGTCCCGAATTCTGAAGTTCCGATATCCCGACGCCTTTCAGGACCTTCACTCTACCTCCGAGAGTTTAACCCTCGTGCAACTCCAGTCAGATCCTATGGCTGACGGGTAACTAGGTGAGGATCCAATGTCTCATGATCTCTTGAGCTTGAAACTCTGGAAACAACCATAACCTCCTTGCTTCTCTATCAGATCGGACGACTGGCGAGATTTCACTAATCTTCTACAAGGAAATTTGATCGTTCGTCTCTTCCCTTCAATGACTTAGCAGGTTCGAATCCTTTGGGGGTATTCCATGACTTCCAGCCTTTCAAGAACCTCTTGCACGCATTCCTTGTGGAAACCCTCAATCACTTTGGTGATGAACTCCTTTAACTCCGCGCACTCCTTGCAGCGACAAATCCTTCAATAGCTTCTCAGGTTTCAACCCTGGATTCATGCTTGGTCTATGCACACATTGCACGACTCCTATGCCTAACTGCACCTTTGAGGGAATGAGAACAAAAGCTAATCTATCTAAGATTTCAAAGACAAACCTCTGAACCCCCTTTTTTTTTAACACATTCCTTGCGGAAAATTCGACTGCACTCCTTCCAGGAACCCTTGCTCAGATAGAGAAACAATTGAAACTCATTTCCTAACTCTTTCTCTCTCAAACTTCAAAAATTTAACAAGAAATCATCCATACACAGCATAGAAAGCAAATGTATAACGGAAAGAGTAAAATTATGAACATACCATTCAACATACACATACAAGAAACAACTACAATGCCATGAATCTGAATTAAGACTTCTTCTATTAACTTAATCTATGTACATGGATGTTTTTTAATTACAATTTCTTTGTTCACTACTCTACTCTCAATTGGAATCCTCCTTCTATCTTAGAATTACACAATGAGGGTGTCTATATCCGTTTTCCCTCCACTCCTAAAACTGTCGACTTTTAGAATTCAAAGCTACCTACTAACATAAATGCCTTCTACCTACTATGGATGAGAGCGGATCGCTCAAGGTCCTTTGCAATATATAAGTATGCCTCTCCTTAACTATCACATTTACATTTGGCGCATATATCTTCAAAAGTTTTTAAATAATTTATCATGTGTCTAAAATGTGTTGGCGCTTGCGCCATGCTCGCTTGACATTGGCGATGCTCCTGCATCACATCTTCACATATTTTTATCAGCTATGACAATTTCATATCCGTTTTTTTGTTTTATATTTTGTATATGATCTGATAAAGTAAAATTTTCCGTTTGTAGGAGTTTTTAAACCCCATGCATGGGGAACCTGTTGATCCTGCAACTGCTATAGGTAGAAGTGATGGTCCAATGCAAAACAAATGTCGACATATCAAAGTGAAAGTGAGGATTTTTGAGCCTCCTGAGGTTCCCCTCAAATCCATTGATGAGTGAAATTATTTTGACTGGCATGACACGCTGGAGCATGATGAGCCGAAGCTTTGGACTCCACATGACTTCGGAGAGGAACGTACTGTAGATGGACATGATACTATTCTGCATGGAGCATAATGAATTAAAAGCACCAGATCACTAGCTGTCACCTTTTTGGTGGATGACGCATGTGTTTCGATCAAGATTCAGAAGATTGCAGGTGATTGTAAATTAATTGATTCATTTTTTTCATGAAATTGAAATGGACATTTGTTGAGATTATTATAAATTAATGGATAACACGTTTCTACAGGAAACAATGTTTTCTATAGAAACTTAAATGAAAAAGAATTAGAGTTGTTTGGCCCCACCATTCGCACACGGTGGAATGGCCAAGATAGAAAAAAGAAAGATGATTTAATAGACCACATGGTAAACTTGTTCGACAACACTTTCAACAAGAAAGTGG
>JZKD02S1978821.1:508815-544954 GCA_000966675.3 Picea glauca
TTACATATACATTACATGTATAGTTAATCCCATATATACCTCTTTGGGGTCATCTCATATGCATTTAACCCCATATATACCTTCCTTGAAGTCATACCAAGTTATTAATCCTTATGATCATTTTTTCTATAATAAAAGTTCAAAATTAATTTCCAAAACTTTTGATAAACAATAATTTTGTTTATATTTAAATTATGTTTATGTTGATTTTCATTTGACCTGATAAAAAATAATTAAAAAAAAAGAGTTAATCTTGTCTCATCCAAGTCTTATAAATTATGGTAGCCCATAAAAACATTAATGGGATAGGACAAGAAGTTAAGAACTCAAGTACCGTGTCAAATTCGAAATTGTGAATTTTCCCAAAAAAATTCAATGGACTGTTAATTTTTAACATCTCACCTTTGTATGTTCTCATTTCAATCCATCACATAATATATAGTGTTCTCATCTTTTCAGTATCATTTTAGATCTTAAAGCAATGGTAACTACAATGATGACTACTCTAAATAAAAAGAAAAATACATTTTCCCCACTTTTTTTTTCATGAATTCATTAGTATTCATTAGTGTAGTGGAATCGTAGTCCCACACTATAGAATTTGAAAGTCTCCTATCTCCATTTAAGGCTAATTTCAATAAAACCCCCATAAATTCTTTTAGTGTGTATAAGTTGAAAATAGTTTGAATGGTAGATGGTGATGTCCATACAACCATTATAGTAGTAGTGGAAGAAGATATTCCTATTAATGATAGCATGGATCTTAGATTCTTATTTGTTTAAGTAGAGAGATTCGATTTCCTATACATATACTCTTGATTTATATATGTGATCATTGGGTTGGTTGATAGTAGAGTTAAATATTAAGGAAAATGGATCTATTATGTGCAAGGATATGTAACCCAAGTGGAAATTTTATTAGGCACTCTAACAATTAGAGGAAAAATCGAACACTCGACTACTCTAGTAATATAAGGCTCCTAGGTAATTTATCTAGAAAGAAAAAGAAAAAAACTATAGATAATGGCACTACCTTAAAATGGGATTGTAATAATGTGCAAATTGACCTAGCGTATGAGAGGAATATGTGGAGGAGAGAATCAAAGGGTACAATCGTTATTAATTACTACTTCATTCCCAATTGAAAAATCACATTCAAGACCATATATTTTGATTGGAAACACTATGTTTTTTTTTATATGTATGTAGTGAAAAGTGCATGTTGGTGTACTTACACGTTAATTGATGGTTTAATGAGATGCTTATGCTTTCTTTTTTGGTGGAATCTTTAAAGAACTTAGCATACGATGGAAAAACAATGATAGCTTGAGTCCATCAATCAAGATATCAATGATAGCTTGAGTCCATCAATCAAATATAGATTGAGTACATAATCAAACAATGAAGTGTTTGGTCTTTTTGACTATATGTACCTTCTTTTTTAGTTGATAGATTATGTATTTCGGTGAAGTCAAAATGGCTTATGATGTGTTCCAATTGGAAATTATACTTTTAATATATATTTTTTCTCTTGGTTAATATTTCATTGAAGCTGGTTAATATTCCATTGAAACTTAATGTCATGGGTTTCTACTATTAATTGTCAGTATTTTTTTAAGTAGGTTTTTATCCCAAAACTTGAAATCTTACACACCTTTTTTTTTTCATCAATTCAGATTTTGACATTTAAGATTATTTATTTCAACTTAAGTATTATTTTTGGTAATCTTTCTGTTTTAATCTAAAGTTGGCATGTCCCATGTAATTTGGCACTGTATCTTTTTAATCCCTCAACTCAATGATCAAGTTTAAAATATATTTATGATAATGTAAAAAGGTACTCATATCCATATATTTGAAATTAAGTTAAGAACATAATATCAATCACTCATCCATCATTCACCATCTATAAAACATATGATTCCAAAAAGTGATCTATCTTTAAAACATAAAAGTCAAATATGTTAGGTTTAACATTATGGAATACTTTCTATAACTTAAATCTCTTTTAAAATATTTCAATGTAAGATATTACTTATATGATATCCTCTCTAAGTATCTTAAGGAAGAACTAGTTTCCTTTTTAGTTTTTTCAATAAAAAATGAATCAAAATTATATAATGTATAATTTCTTTTACATAGCGGTACCATTTCATGTGATACAAAAGAAAGGGACCAGCCAAATGATAATTGACTGCAACAGATACAAAGGAGAATAAATACTGATAACATAATGGCTCACACCTACATATTGTACTCAATAACGACAGTTAGTAAAAGGTATCAGAAAATTTCATAAAACACCCAGCTTCTCCACAACACAACTCGATCACTCATTGATCTAAGAGTTCAAGATTCAAAGATATTAAGGTGAGTATGTGGGCTCTCTTTCCCTTTATCCCAGTGATAAACTAACAACCTACCTTTTGGTTCCTTAAGCATCCTTTTTGACAGTAAGTCGGCCTCTTTATTGTGCTCCTTGTAAATATGCTTGTAACTTGTATTTTTCATATTTATTGTCAGTTCCATTGTTTTAATCTTCCAGTCTTCAATGTTTACCGCAAGGAGCTTACCTTTTTTATTAATCCAGTCAATGATAACTTTCGAATCCCCCAATATTTGGACATTATCAATCGCCCAAAGCGAAGCCAATGTAAGAGTCGCCCACAAACCCATGAGCTCAACCTTTGTGTTGGTTCCCACTCTGCAGTTTAAGTACCATTTTGTAATCCTTTTTAGTTAAAGATCCATGCAATGTGTAAAGCACATTGATTGTTGAGTACATTCACTAGATACTTCAATCAAAGGTATCTAAAGAGATGGTTGTATTGACTCAACTAAAAGGAAAATAAAATAGAATAGATTTTATTAAATTTCATGCGACCAAACAAATTATGAGATTATTGTGAAAGGGAGTTTATTTGTAAAAGTTTTGTTGTTATCCCCACTAGGGTTCAAGTCTTTTTAGTGACAAAAATAACTGGTTAAAAGAGAAATATCATCATGGAAGATAAGTTTCCATACATAAAATATTATTACAACTATCATTGCTTTCCTCGACAATGTTTAGATGGATGGACCACATATAGTTCTAATGATGCTAAGACGGGGATTCTAGACCCTAATTGGAGAAATACACTGAGAAGTTCCCTGTTCCACTATTGGTGGTAAAAACTTTGTGAGCATAGCTCATAGCCCCTCAACGTTATTCTACATATCGATACCTATCCAACGGTGTGAAAATCACCTCAATTAGAGCTCATATGAGGAGGTTATGCCTCCCAGAAGTTGGCCTACCTTGTTGACCACCATGCTATTGAGTGATTGTCGCATCGACCCTCGTTACTCACACATGTGGGGAGAGCCACATGTGCACTTTCAAGAATATTCTAGAAGGTCCAAAACCAAACACTAATTGAGGGTTGAGGCATGCAAAAACCCTAAACCTATATGGCTATCATGCTATGTTAAATACCGAGCCTCTAGGAAGAGAGGGGTTTCCATTCTTTTAGCATTGTACTTGTTCTATAATTGAGCAAAGAATCTAGGAGTTGGATTTGAGAGCATAACAGAGGAGGAATAAAATTCTATAGTAACCATTTGGGCCACAGTGTCAAAATCAACTCGAGTGAGTGCCCCTTTCTTTGTACTTTCAATTTCATAGCTGAAGAAAAGAGATTTGAGCATAAGACTCACCTTCTAGCTAGGTTTTCTCCTATATCAAGTTTCCTGAGATACATCTTGTGTTCATTTTTGTGGATGGTGTGTTCATTTACTTGTTCTTTCAATTTTGTATTTCAATTATTTTCATAACTTTGAGCAATAAACTAGTGATAATAAATCTGATATCTAAAGAAATAAATCTGCATAGTAAAAGACTCAGAGCAATGAAAGATCTATCACGATGAGTTGTTCCAATAAAATATCCACAACAATTTACAGATCATGCACCTAGTAGTTAAGAGTAAGGTTTTGGGATTTTTATTTCCATGTTTTGAGAAGGGGTTACTACCTTCATGCATTCTCAAGTCTTCCCACACATTGGAGCATGGTTTATTTCTTACTTAGTCATCGCATCAAGGGTTTCTATGCTCTATCTAGAAAGGGGAGAGTGGGAAAATTATATGCTTATGTAGATTAAAGATCCAACAAAAATACTTACTTTCAAAGTTAACGGTGAATATTTTCAACGTTGGGACATTCATGTCCTAGGTTGATGCCATCTATGGCTAGAATGTTTCCCTTAGGGTCTCATGACTATTAGAGCTTGCATGGGATGTGTGCATTTTGATCAAGGGTTCTGTTATACTTGTTTTGCGCAGGGTATGCTTGAGAATAGTTGTGGATTACAATTCAACTTTAACTCAAGGTTTTACTTTTAGATTCCACCCAGTTTTAATAGATTTTTTTGATAATGATGTTTGACTTAATGATGAATATATGTTTAATAATGTAATATATGTTTTAATTATGATTAAACTACATATTCCTATAGACAAGGTGGCTATCAAAAGGAAATATACAAGTTATAAAGAATGTAAGTGTAACTATATGTCTTATTAGTCCCTACCGAAAGGTCTGGGACTATAACAATGAGTCACTCATTGACTCCATATTAGTTCAATGTTTGACCATAAAAAATTTCGTAATTTGCAATGTTTAACTTTGGAGTGTTTTTATTATAATTTTAATAAATTATAAAAAACTATTTATCTTCCATATTATTGGTTGAAAATTTTAGGGTCTTATTGCAACCATGATGGTGTGCATTAATAATTTGGGGTCTCCAACATTGCATGGTAATTGGATTCTCCATCTCCAAAGCTCATTCAATTCATAGGAATTTATCATCTCTTTACATATTACTACAGTCGATGCATTGCAGATTAGAGCCCTGTAATTGTCAATATATTTGTGTCACTACAACAGAAGGCTCTCTTTGTTGTTGTGGACATCCGCATGCCCATATTCACACTGATATCCTAGAGTCTCTCATTCCCCACATGCTTGTCCCACCCCAAGAAGTGTGCCCCTTCTCTACTCAACAATCCTTCGACTGCCTCACTTCCCTTCCAAGGCTTCAACAACATTAAAGATATGAAGTCTCAGAGCCTTGTCATTGCATTTTGGCACCTCGGGAAACAGTTCCCAACAATTCTCTCACCTAGAGAGAATTCACTCTTCCATGAGCCTAAAAACCCGCCTCTTCAGTCCAACATACCATGGGCCTAACAACCCACCTCTTCAGTTTAATAACCCACGAGCCTGAAAACCTGTCTCTTCAGTATATCTCTCTAAGGTAAGACATATACAAGTATCTGCTATAGTAATCAACATATCGGTCTCAACAATCAACATATGGAAACAACATATGGAAACAACAATTGGGTTCACTCAGTGAATAGTTCCATGAAAAAACAATTGGTTCAAGACAAAACAGTCAGTTCGATGGTAGAACGGTCTATTTCCCCACAACTTGGTCACCCCATGAATAATCCTCGAATGATCATAGATGGTAGAATACTAGAATTGACTAATTCAAAACTATTTGACTACATATTCCCAACTTGAAACCTGTTGGGTTGAGAACTTCCTTCAGTCCACAACATGTTCCCAACTTGACACTTGTCATGTTGAGAACTTCCTTCAGCCACTTGTCCCCTCCACAGGAATATAATAATATATATCCTCACATTACACTTTTTAAGAAATATTAATAAAATATTCCTTTTTGGGTTTAATCCCCTTTAAACCAACCCCCTTGACCTCAACTAGTGGAGCTTAAGACCCCCAAACACTTTACATGGCCATTCTACTACAATGATGTATTTTCATTTGATTACATTTACATTCTCAGTACCACAGTACTGATCTTTTTCATCCAAGCTCACCAACCTCAAAATACGTAGTTCGCGAACTTAAAACCAATGTGCATGAAACTTCTAGGTTATGTGCACTCTTTCTTTAGTGTTCCACCCCCACGCCCTTACACAGGTGCACGTTACATCATGACTTATATACAAAAGGCTTCACAGGCCTTCAAAACTTGCACATTAAGCCAGTGCATGCTGAATCTAGGGTTGCATGCCTTTTCCCTCGGTGCGCCAAACTTTCAGACCAACACTTGGGCATGTTTCATTCATTAAGTTATTTAACTTTCAGTGTGCCATTCCTATGTAATTAAATAGATATGCACCAAACATTAGACTCTGCATTGTATCATTTTACAATTGCGCACACTCCTTTGGTGTGAGATCCATGCGCACTAACTTAATGCGTGCATAAACAAAAAAACAAACTTGTTACTTCATCTCACTAATTTATAAGTAAAGTAAAGTTACATTGATGTTTACACTTGGGGATCAACCTAGGGGTATTACATTCCCCTCCCCCTTATTTATGCACTATCCTCAGTGCAATATACACATGTACAATCAAAATTTCAAAAGTTCTAAAAACTATGTGGGTACTCTACCCACATAGCATCCTCATGCTCCCAAGTTGCATCCTTAGGGCCATACCAGGTCCATTATACCTTTACTATACCTATGGATTGATTATGAAGCTTCTTGATCTTCTAATCCAATATGTGCATCAGATGCACTTGAAAACCTCCTTCTTGCTCCACCTAAATCACATTCCAATCAATGACATGCTCAGTATCAGGTACATATATTTTAAGTAGGGATACATGGAATACGTTATGAATATGAATTGATGCAAGAAAGGAAAGCATGTAAGCCATAGGACCAATCCTTTCGAGGATTTCAAATGGCCCACAAAACTACACTGCCAACTTTAAAAAATTTCCCAACTTAAGGGAACTTATGTTGACCTTTACTTTCAGAAACACAAGATCACCCACATTAAATTCATTGTGATTTCTTCCCTTATCAGCATAAATTTCCTGCATGTCTTGTGAAACCTTTACATTTTGCTTAATTTTCATCATTTTTTCTTCCATTTCTCTTATTAGTTCTGTCTCAACTACTATGCACTTTTCTAGGATATCCCAACTGACTGGTGTATTGCATTTTCTGCCATAGAGTGCCTCAAATGGGCTCATATTCAAAGATGCTTGGTACCCATTGTTGTAGGAAAACTCTACCAAGTGTAGATAATCCTCCCATTTGGATGGTTTATCCATGACACATTCTTAGTATATCTTTTATTACTTGATTCACCCTTTATGTTTGTCCATCTGAATCTGGATGATAAGTTGTGCTAAAATGTAGATTTGTTCCAAATCCTTTGAATAATCCTTTCCAAAAATTTGAGGTAAATTTTGGATCTGTGTCAAACACAATTGTCTTGGGCATTCCATGAAATCGAGCTATCTCTTTCAAACAAATATTAGCTATGTTAGTTGTCTTGTGAGTAATATTTACTAGAATAAAACAGGCAGCTTTGGTAAGCTTATCCACCACCACCATGATAGAAGCATGTTGCTTGTTAGTTCTATGTAGCTTAGTAATAAAACCCATTGTTACCATTTCCACTCAAGAATGGGTAATGGTTGTAGAAAACCAACTGGATGTCTATGCTCAACCTTGCAACTTCTTTCTTCATGCCTGGCCAATAATATTGGCTCTTGACTAAAGTTTTCTGGTAACATGGGTGTCCAACATAAAGTACATTATACATTTCTCCCAATATCAGATCCTTTAATGCCAAATAAATTGACACATAGATTATGATTCTATATCTAAGAATTTCATCATCTTCCAGCTTATAGTCTTCAACTTTCTGTTGTAAGTTACCTTCTTGAATTTTTTCCTTTACCTCCATATACTTTTGATATGATTTTCTAGAATTATAACCTTCAAATATGATTCGTACATGATAATGTTTGTAGCATGCATCTCATGCACCCTCCTGCTGAGTGCATCAACCACTTTGTTCTCTTTAACTTTGATATGATTTATGTCAAAGTCATATTCACTGATGAAATCTAACCATCTACTTTGCTAGTCATTTATAGTTGGTTGTTCAAACAAGTATTTCAGCCCACTATGGTTTGTCCTCAACTCAAATATTTTTCCCATGAGATAGTGCCTCCACATATTCAAGGCATGTACTATGGCTTCCAAATCCAAATCATGAGTTGCATAGTGTCTTTCATGCTCCTTTAGCTTCCTTGATTCATAGCACACCACATATCCATTCTGACTAAGTGTAGATTTTAACCTTGTACAATTATTTACTGCAGACATATTTTTAGTAAAAGAACATAAAAGATACAATGGAAAATAAACACATTACACAAAGATTTCTCCCCTAGAAACCCAAACCGGGAAAACCAACATATTTTATATTCATTCACATCATACATTGTTTACAATACAATATACATATAAGAGCCAACGACATCCAAAACCCTAACCCAATGACCTAGATTAGTCACAAACCCTAATTCCTTAACCAAAAATAGAAAACCATTGGCAAAAAACTATGTGCCAAAAAAATTCCCAACAATGGACATGAAAATCGAGGTGACACAAAACACAAGGAAAAAAACGTGACACTTTTCTTGAGGAAAAAAAAAATCTCTAGGGAACTTCCCCCAAACCCCCATGTAGGGGGGATATCACCCCCATCAAACTCCCCTGCATGCCCAATGCAACGTAGCAGACTCTGTCGCTAGTTGTGCAAAGAATATAAGACATACCCAACATTCTCCCACTTGTTATTTTCTTTGCATATAGGGGATTACATAGTCAACAATCCAAGGCAACAATGCCCATAGATCCTCTACACCAAGATAACTTCTCAGTGCTCATAGATTTTGTTAATGAATCTGCAACATTCTTGAAAGTGCCCACCTTCATCAACAATACTTTATTTTCTTAAGCCATGTCTCTCACAAAGTGATATTGAACATCAATATGCTTTGTCTTTGAATGATAAGTCGAGTTCTTCACCAGAAAAAATGCACTCTGACTGTCACAATCTATCCTTACAACTTGTTGTACCAACCCAATACCTGAACACAATCTTTGTAACCATATTGCTTCCTTGCTTTCATGGGTGGTTTTCATGTATTCAACTTCTTTAGTTGAAAGTGCCACTACATATTGGTTTTTTCTCATCCAACTGATTACTCCTCCAAACAGGTTAAACACACACCTGCTTGTAGATATCCTACGATCTAGATCTCCAATCTAGTTTGCATCCACAAAACTGTGTATTTCCAACACTCTATCCAATCCTGGTCTTCCTTGGTAGAACAATCCATAGCTAGCAGTGCCATGCAAATACTTGAAAACCCCTTTTTACTGTTGTCCAATGCTCCTTCCTTGGTGTTTACATATACCTTCTCAAAAATCCTACTGCATGTGCAATGTATGGTCTAGTACATACCATTACACACATCAAACTTTCAACTACACTCACATATGGAATGCGAGACATGTCCTCCTCCTCTTCATGTGTCTTGGGACACTCATCCACAGATAACTTTACACCAACATGAATAGGGACCTTGAACGGTTTACATTCCTGCATATTAAACCTCTGCAATATTTTCACGACATGTTTTCTTTGATTTAACCAGAGTTTCCTCTTTTTTCGATCTTTTCTAATTTCCATGCCCAAAATGAAATTTACAGCACCGAGATCCTTCATGTCAAATTTGGAGGACAACTGAGTTTTCACATCCTGGATAATCTCCTTGTTGTTTCCTATCAACAACATGTCATCCATGTACAAGACCAAATAAATCAAATGATCACCAATTAATTAAAGATAGACACAATGATCCTCTTTGCTTCTTGTGAATCCAAGTCCCAGCATATAAGTATCAAATTTTTGATACCACATCCTTGGTGTTTGTTTTAAACCATATAGGGACTTTTTCATCTTGCATACTAGCTCCTTTCCCTTCACAACGAAGCCTTCTAGTTGCTTCATATAGATTTTTTCTTCCGGATCCCCATGTAGGAATTTGTCTTCACATCCATAAGTTATACTTCAAAATCAAATGCAGTAGCAACAAATAACAAAAATCAAATAGAATTTAACTTGGAAACAAGAGAAAAAATCTCACCAAAATCAATTCCCTCAACCTGGGAATAACCCTTTGCTACTAACTGAGCTTTGTATTTCTCCACTTTGCCTTCTACATTCATATTTTTTTTAAATACACATTTGTTTCCAATGGGATTTCTTTCAGTTGATAACTCCACTAGATCCCAAGCCTCATTCTTATCCAAGGATGCCATTTCTTCATCCATGGTCTTCAGACAAAGCAAAATTTGAACAAAAAATCATGTGGAGTATAACTTATTGATTGCCTTCTTTCCAAAACCAATCTCCTCAATACTGGATTATGAGGATATTCTTCTTCTAATTATTGTTTTTTTGTAGAGTTTGATTCACCATCCTTTAAATCAAACTCTATTTTCTCTGGTTCTTCCTTACTTGGTAGGACATCTTGTTTGACAACATCTTTTATTTCTCTAAATACCACATCTCGAATATACACAACCTTCTTAGTTTCTGGGTTCCAAAGATTATAACCTTTAACACCATCTTTATACCCAATAAAGATATACTTTTCAGCCTTCTTATCTAGTTTACTCTTGTTTTCCTTTCGAACATGAAAATAGGCCTCATAGCCAAATACCTTGAGATGTGTGAGAGAAGGTTTCTTACCAGCCCATACATATTGTGGAGTGTTTTCATCCAGTGTTGACAAGGGTGATCCATTGACCAGGTAACATGAAGTACCAACTACCTCTGCCTAGAATTATTTCCCTAACCCGACACCACTGAGCATTCACTTTGATTTTTCCATCAGTGTCATGTTCATCCTTTCTGCAACTCCATTATATTGAGGTGTATATGGAGTAGTCTTCTTCATTTCTATACCACACTTATTACATAATTATTCAAATTCATTCCTGCAGAACTCTCCACCATTATCTATCCTCAACACCTTAATTATTTTCTCTATTTGATTCTCAACAAGAGCCTTAAACTCTTTAAACCTGTCAAAGAATTCAGATTTCTTCCTGAGAAAATATATCCAAGTATACCTCGAGAATTCATCTATAAATGAGACATAGTACACATATTTTCCCAATGATAGAATTGACACAGGTCCAAACACATCAATGTGAACTAGATGTAAAATTCCTTCTGCCCTCATTGCACCAGAGGGGAATCTTACCCAATTCTACTTCCCATATACACAATATTCAACAAAATAAAAATATAGAGAGCAGTTAGATATACCTTCAACCATACCTTTACCATGCAGTAGTCGAAGACCCTTCTCTCTAATATGCCCCGGTATTTTATGCCACAAAATAACCTTTTCTCCAGAGACTGTAGGGTTTCTTTCTTCTTCAAATCCAATATCAGAAACAATGGAACTATTACACCCATCACTAATAGTTCTTTCTTGCAGCTTATATAGAGTTCCAAATTGAACTCCCTTCAGCAACACCATTGCTCCTCGAACCATCGTGCAGGTTTCCTTTTCAAATATTGTTTTTACCCGTGGATCGTCAATTTTTCTTATAGATCAATTTTATGGCCAATCCTAGGATGTGCAGAACACTGGGTAGTGTTATAATCCTTCCATCTATGAGCCTCAACTTGACTTTTCCTTGTCCTATGATTTTGATTTTCGAGTCACCACCTAGGAAAACATTACCTCCATCATACCTTTCATATTCACAAAACCACTCCCTATGGGGAGTCATATGAAAGGATGCAACTAAGTCAACCAACCATGCCTCATGATCTTCATGTGTGCTTGAAGAAGAAAAGTATGCATCCCCTCCTTCTTCCTTGGAGGTATTTTCTTCTATAGAAGGAGCTTCTCCAGATCCCTTCTTTTTTCTCAACTTTGGATCTACACTCCTTGTAGTGCCCTTCTTTTCCACATATCCAGCATAATTTTACAAACTTTCCAGGAGATTTAGATCTACCCTTAGACTTAGATATCCCACTTGAGAACTTATATCTATTTCTTTCCTTAGAGCATCCTCTTGCAAATAATGCATATATTCTTTGTCCTTCCATGTTCTTCCATCTCATCTCCTCCGACAACAAGGATGATACCACTTCATCAAACTTCAAGGCAATTGTATTATTACCTATGGCCACAACCAGACTATCCCATGAGTTTGGTAAAGAGAAAAATAAATCAATACACTTATCTTCATCTTAAATTTTAATATCAATATATACTAACTGACTTACCACAATATTGAAGGCATTCAAATTCTCTGCCACCGAGTCTCCATCTCTCATCCTCAGGTTATATAGCTTCTTTCTCAGGAATAGTTTATTTACTAGGGACTTAGACTGATACAACTTCCCCAACTTATCCCATAAATCCTTGGTTGTAGCTTCCTTTGACACATTCAGTAATGCTAAATCTGAGAGACACAGTCGGATTATGCTCTTCGCCTTCCGATCCAACTTTTTCCAATCATCTGTTGAATTTCCTGTAGGTGCAGTACCTGGATCCACCACGATTCACTGATCTCCATCCACTGACAAATATTCCATCTTGATCTTCCACATCTCAAAAAAATTCCCATTAAACTTCTTGATCTCCATTTTTGAACTACTCACCATTTCTCTTCACCTAAAGAAACAATACCGTAGATCTCCCACTATAACAAGGCTTATCAAAGTCCTGAGACAAAACCTTGACCACAAAGGTGTCCCACTGAAGCCAATAATTGCTTTGATACCAAATGTATATTTTAACCTTGTACAATTATTTACTACAAACTTATTTTCAGTAAAAGAACAAAAAATATACAATGGCAAATACACACATTACACAAATATTTTCCCCTGGAAACCCACTTCGGGAAAACCATCATATTCTATATTCATTCACATCATACATTATTTACAATACAATATACACATAGGATCCAATGGAATCCAAAGCCATAACCCAATGACCTGGATTAGTCAACAACCCTAATTCCTTAACTAGAAATAGAAAACCATTGACAAAAAACCATGTGTCGAAAAATTTTCCAACAATGGACATGAAAATCGAGGAGACAAAAAAAATGAGGAAAACAATGCGACACTACAGCTAGTCGTGCAAAGAATATAACACATACCCAACATTAAGGACTCCACTAAGTACCTCATTACATGCATCATTGCATACAATGAAATCTTTATTTGAATCAACAATCCTCAGTATTGGAGCACTTGTTAATAAATGCTTCAAATGTTGGAAACTCTTTTCACAAACCAATGTCCATTGAAACTTCACACCTTTATTTTGTAAAGAAGTAATTGGGTGTGCAATTCTTGAGAATCCCTCATTAAATCTTCTATAGTAGCCTGCAAGGCCCATGAATGATATTACCTCAGATACATTCCTTGGTGTTGGCCATCCTTCAATGGATCTTATCTTTTCTAGATTTACTGCTATCCCCTCCTTGGAGATGATATGACCCAAATGATGTATTTGCTTCTAGTAAAATGAGCACTTTCTCATCTTAGTATACAACAAATGCTCCCTCAATACTTTTAACACCATTATCAAGTGTTTCTCATGCTCTTCTTCAGACTTAGAATATATAAGAATGTCATCCAAAAAGACTATGACAAATTTGTCCAAGTAATTCCTAAATACACCATTCATGAGACACATGAAGACAACTAGTGCATTTGTTAACCCAAAGGAACCACCGTGAACTCATAATGGACATACCTTGTTTTGAAAGTAGTATTGATGATGTATTCTTATTTAATTCTTACCCGATCATAGCCTAACCTGAGATCAATCTTGGAGAATACTTTTGCATCTTTCAGTTGATCAAAGAGGTCATCTATCCTTGGTAAATGATACTTGTTCTTCAAAGTTACCTTGTTCAGTTGCCTGAAATCAATGAAAATACTCAAAGTTCCACCATTTTTCTTTACGAACAATACTAGGGCACCCCAAGGTGACATACTTGGGTGTATATACCCCTTCTTCAGACGTTATTTAAGTTACATTTGTAATTCCTTTAGTTCATGTGTACTCATCCTATAAGGAGTCTTTAGTATTGGAGCTGCTCCCGGCATCAAATTGATAGAGAAGTCAATATCTCTTTTTGGTGGCACTCTTGGTATCTCCTTGAATACATATTCAAACTCCTTTAGGACTACACAATCTTGAATGTTTGACACCTTATCCTTAGGTGTCTTTTCCATTTGCATGACAAATATTTGACACCCTTTCTTGTAACTCTTCTTCAGCTGGAAGGATGAAATTTATCTAACAGTTACTGCTCTGGGAATCCCTTGTACTATCCTTAAGTTTCCTTCCTCATCCAAGAAAGTAAATGATTTATTATAAAAATCTAAGACATCATGTTGTTGGTCCAACCAATCCATACCAATTAGGAAGTCATAGGAACCTAAAGGTATAATGTTCAGATATGTGTTGGTGTTCAGTTCATTCATGTTCATTGAACATGCTTTGACCATCTCATTAATATTTATTTTATCTCCTGTATCTAGTTGCACCATCGAAGGTTTTCCAAGCTTGATTCTTTGCAAATGAAACCTTTCCACCATCTTAGGATCTAGATAACTATGACTATCTCTTGAATCAATTAAAATAACAATGGGATGATTATTGATCTTACCTTCTACTTCAATCATGTGTGATTAGAACTTAGCTTTCTTGTTGTCCAAGGCTGCATAGATCTTAGGTACACTTCTTCCCATGTCCTCCATTGTTTCATCTTGTTGCGTGTTGTGAACAGTTCCCACTCTTTCACTTACTTGTGGGAAATATCTATACATATGATCTCCCTACAACCCCAACATTGAAAATGTGGTTTTCTTGGCCTTTTCCCTAATGACTCTGTCATTCTAGATTCTTTAGAAGTTGGATTTTCCTGATAGTTATTTCTGAAGAATGGTGGCTTATTTCCTTTCTTCCTCTGTTCCATCTTACTTTTATTCTTGTCTTCCCAAAATTTCTCGTAAAATTCTTTCCCTTTTTGCTGTTCATAAAGGCATTTAACCATTCTAATAGTTTCCTCCAAGGTTTTTGGATCATCATATTGTATTATGTCACTAATAAATAAAGGAAACACACTCAAATATTTATGTATCTTAACCTTCTAATCCTTGATGAAGGAAACATATTTCAACAACTCTAAGAACCTCCTTTGATACTCATCTATAGTCATACTCCCAAGCTTGAGTTCAAAGAACTCTTTCATTTTCTTGTCATAGTACCTCTTAGTCAAGTATTTAATTTGAAAATACCTCTTGAATTCTCTCCAAGTCACCTTCTTCTCATAAATATGTTGTACTTGCATATATTGGTCCCACCACATTGATGCTTTTCCCTTGAGATGATAAATAACAATTCTACCTTATGCGAGTGAAGAGTAGTTATGCAACTGAAAATACTTTCTCATATTTAGAAGCCAAGCTTTTGCATCCTCACCCTTCTTTTGTTCATCATCAAAAGTAGGAGGCTTGATTTTATTCATTTTCCCTTGTAGTTCATCCACCCCAGTCTTCTTAGGTTTCTTAACATGAATTGAGCTACTACGCACTCTCCTAGTGGAATACCTTGGAGAGTGATGGTGTTGTCTGCCAACAATTTTGTTGCGCATTGATATTCCCCTCTTATCTTGAGACTTATATCTTCCTAATCTACTTGAAGTAGTCTTTTTATCCATCTTCTTCTCAATTATGTCCAATCTCTGCATCGATTTAATGTTGAAGTCTTCATGTTGCTTCTTGGCTTTCATAAGCCTCTCATTGTCAGCTTTATGATGCAGAACATCCCTTTGCAAACTTTTATGGTTTCTACCAAGTTCATTCTTTATTACTTACCTTCTCCATGCCCATTTGAATTTGTACCTTCATTACCCATATGGAAATGCATTCCTCTGATCTCTTCTTCATGGCTGTAAACTCCTTGTACATCTTCCATGATTCTAAAGTTTTGTTGATCTTGCTATGATATAATGTTGTTAACACTGCTAAATGTGCAGCCAACAAATTTTGTTAGGCTAAACAAGTTAACAAAACCATGAAATTATGTTCAATTATGTTTTCATACAACATCGTAATTTCTCTTCTGATTTCTTGGAAATATTGTCTGCCCAATTGATTTTCGTGCACACTACTTCTCAATTATAACTTTGTATTTATCTTGTGAAAGTTTACACGTGAAATGATAAACATGTAGCACATGTACTGCGCACCAATAAATAATGTGCATATTTTTCGTTTGTGCACCAATCTCTATTAAGCACAACTCATGTGTCATGCACCAATACTCTACGTGCACTACTAGCACTACGCCACACTACTTCAAGGTTAAGTGTTTTCACACTACGTGCCAGTAATTATACCTTCGAGCAATGGGATTATGCATGCACATCATACCAAAATTGTGCATGCACCGACAATTTAAACTACGTTCTGCCTCCAAGTGTGCATCATGTGCAACACACTTATTACTTGTGTGACACAAGCTTGCACCTTGCAATGAAAAACTTAGTGCGTTTTACCACGCATCTATATTTCGCACATGCCACATGTTGTACATGGTTCAATGACATATTTTAGTGCATATATCATGTGCATCCTTATTTTTTGTGCATCATTACTAAGTGTGCACACTGCTCTAGGAACTTAACTGATTTTTCCATAATTTTCACTATAGAAATTGGGGCTTTTGCCCGATTCTCACCCAATTTTCCACCATGGACATTCTGCAAACATGAAATTTGTTCAATTTCACTCTAGTATAACCAAATTCAACCTCTACAACCCCAAATTCTTGAGTGTGCCACTGGTTGACATTTCTGGTGCGAATGTTTCCTAATTCCTTCATGAATTTAGCAACATAAATTGGGGCTTTTACCCAATTTAATTCAAGTGATGCAAATTTTCGTCATGGATGCACCGTAATTTGAAATCCGGCCACTTCCAAATTTAATTCTCTACAAAAAATTCTTTGACGTGATGTTAACTTGGCCCATTCAGACTCAATGTTGAAGACTCGTCTCTGATACCAATTTGTAACACCCCCATCCACCCGCTAAGCGATGCCACTTAAAACTTTCTTTCTTTGATACCATTTTTCAATGCACCCTACCACCCAGGTCGAGTCATGTCACTCAAAATTCTCTTTTGATCAACTCTAATACCAATTTTTAGCATACCCATGCTACCAAACTCTACTTTGAGACCAAATTACCAGCAATTCCACTGAAATTGCTCGAACACAACTTGTCACTAATTCAAACACATGAATACTCTACAATGAAAGACTAAATACATTTTCATAACATAATTATACACAATCATCAACATAATTTACATGCAACATAATAAACATAAGCTCATTAAAACAAATGCATAATAATTATTGCAAATATAATTTAAACAGACAATTGAAACTTATCTTTGAAATAAAAGACACCAACTATGGAGCATACCTTCCACGTTCCTCCCAGCCTTAGACTGCACTTTTCATAAATCTCAACAATGGGTCACCCCTGAGATGGGGATAAACTCCACTTGGGTAAGGGTTCCCAACTGGGCTAAAGTATCTCACTCGGAAGGAACTCAGTCACAGGTAACTCAGTTAGAGGTGACTCAATTGCAGGAAAGTGCATCACAGATGCCAATTCACACTGACAGACTTGAATATCTCATTCCTCACATGCCTATCCTACCCCAGGAAGTGTGCCCCTTCTCTGATCAAGAGTCCTTTAGCTGCCCCACTTCCCTTCTAGGGCTTCAACAACAGCTTGGACAGGAAGTCTCAGAGCCCTGTCGTTGCAGTTTGGCACCTCGGGAAATAATTCCCAACAATTCTCAAACCTGGAGAGAATGCACTCTTCCATGGACCTGACAACCCGCCTCTTCAGTCCAACGTCCCATGGGATTAACAACTCACCTCTTCAGTTTAATAACCCACGGGCATGAAAACTCACCTCTTTAATCTATCTCTCTAAGTTAAGCCATATACATGTATCTACAATAGTAATCAACATACCGGTTATAGTAACAATCGGGCTCATGGAAACAATAATCAGGTTCAATCATTGAACAATTCCATGAAATAACAATTGGGTCATGACAGAACAGTCGGGTCGATGATAGGACAATACGTTTCCCCACAGCTCGGTCGCCCCATGCATAATCCTCGAATGATCATAGATGGAAGAATACTAGAATGGACTAATGTTCCCAACTTGACACCTGTCAGGTTGAGAAATTCCTTCAGTCCACAACATGTTCCCAACTTGACACTTGTCATGTTGAGAACTTCCTTCAGCCACTTGTCCCCTCCCCACGACTTAGGATATAATAATATATATCCTCACTTTACACTTTTTAAGAAATATTAATAAAATATTCCTTTTCAGGTTTCAGCCCCTTCATCCCAACCACCTTGACCTCAGCTAGTGGAGTTTAATCTCCCTGAACTCTTTTACGTGGTCGGTCTATTGTACAGATGTATTTTAATTAAATTTTCATCTGATTACATTAACATTCTCAGTACCGTTGTACTAATCTTTTGCATATAGGCTCACTAGCCTCAAAATATGTAGTTCGCGCACTTAAAACCAATGTGCACATAACTTTTGGGATGCACACACTCTTTCTTCAGTGCGCTACCCCAGCGCCCTTACACAAGTACGTGTTACATCATGAATTATATACAAAAGGCTTCACATACCTTCAAAAACTACACACTAAGCCATTGCACATTGGATCTAGGGTTGTGCGCCTTTTCCCTCAGTGTGCCAACCTTTCACACTAACACTTGTGCACACTGCATTCATTAAGTTATTTCAATTTTAGTGCATGACCATTCTTGTGTACTTACACAAATACACGCCAAACATTATACTGCACACTGTATCATTTTACAACTGCGCGCACTTGTTTGGTGTGAGATTCTTGTGCACTAACTTAATGTGCACAGAACCAAACCAACAAACTTGTTACTTTAGCTCACCAACTTATAAGTAAAGTGCAGTTACATTGATATTTACACTTGTGGATTGGTCTAGGGGTATTACATTAAGCAAGTGTTGGCACAGGGGCAGACCCAGGGTTCAACGCTTAACAACGCACCAATAAAACCCTGACTACTGGCACTTTCGGCAACACCTGGAAGGCAGGTCAAGTCTCACCTGAGGTAGAAGGGGAGGTTACAGGACACAGGTGTCTATAACCAGGCTGGGACACAGATATATGATAATAACACTTCACAGGGTATTTTGTTAGCGCTTAGGAAGTGACATGCATTAGTTCATTAACCTTATTAACATCGTAGGACAGATCTAAGGTAGATCAGTGCAGTAACAATAAATGATTCTATATCCTGAGAACTTAGCACTGAGTTAGATCTAACCCTTATCACAAGTAAATCACTTAAGAAATAACAGATCTATCTATCATACATACTAATCAAAGCACTAAGCAGATTCATAACATAGATAACATAGCACAAAGCAACCCAAAGACATAAGATATATGTGGTTCACCCTAGTGTGGGGCTACGTCCACCAACCGCTTCGCTTCTTTATTATTTGTCAATCTCTTACATTCAGTTACTCCTATGCACTAAGCCACAGATTCGAGCTTTGTACCAGCAGGAGATATGCACACTAAGCACCAGATCCTCCTTCCAAAACTAGGTCAAGGCACAAAGCCACTCTCTATCAAGCACAAATACTTAACACACATTCATTCCCTTGCACAAAGCCATTCAGACCACTTGCACTTAGCTCAAAAGATTACTCAAGCACTACTTCTACCATACATTCTTCTTTTATTTATACTTTTACAAACCCTTACAATAGGGCCAAACATGGGAAAACCCCATGGGCCAACATCCCATAACCCATTACAAAAACCCTAAAGAACCCCTTATTGGGTCCACATAGCCCACAAAATAAGTGAGATCCACGATATTAGCTCTGCCTAGGCGCTCCTTCCTCGACCAATGTGTCGAAGTCCAAAAGTGGGCCAACTTTGACCCATGTTTCCTCAAAACTTAGTCGAGGGACAACATGCCCCCAACACTCACCTATGATTCATCCTGAGTCACTCAAGTGAGGACAGTGCTGCTTCCAAGGCCTCTAGCTTACCTCGAGCTGCCTCGACTTGTTGCTTCACCTAAGCCTCTTGCTTAACGAGCTCCTAGATTGTCTGCTTTGTAACAGGCCCTTACAGGTGATATTCTATTGATGCAACCACTTGGTCCAATTGCGAGCCCTGTCCATCAATTTCTTCAAACACCTTGCAAGCTTCATCCTGCATAGGTTGTAGCTTCTGTGTCACTTCCATTACCCTACCCTGGAGGGAAACGATCTGTTTTTGTATTGCGCAATGCTCCTAGGATCTCTTCATTCTTTCTACCATAGTTAGCAGCTTCATTTGTGCCTGCACGGAAAATGCATGATGTTGTGCCTCCTGTAACTGCGCTTCCGACTTCCTTAGCTTCGGATCCTTGGCGAGGCGTTCGTATGTCTGGGTGCTTCTATCATTCAGTTGTTTTCATTCTGAGGCGAGGGTTCTTATCCTTATTAATGTGTTCTTATCCATGGATGTGAGACGAGGTGAGGATTCTTTCCAGTTGTCTTCATGAGATAGAGATATCGCGCCAACATGGCATAGTTCTTTTGTCTCCCAAGTTGAAGTCGTTGTTCTTCAGTAGAAGGATCTTTCCTAACTAAATATCGACTATGCATATTCCTTTCGGAATGTACGCGGTGAACACGGTGTACTCATAATATCAGGGAATGTTGTTGCGGTTAACAACGCCGGCCAAGGGTGGGATATACTCAGGTAGGATTAATGGGATTTGCTTCAGATTAGCCAGATCGTCGCGGTTCTTACTTTGTTGTTCAGTTCCAGGGTTGACACGACCAGAACGATGTCCAATTGAAGGGGAAGCATGCAGTCCCCTAGTCGACGATCCCTGGACACCTTCATATATTGGTCTGTCGGCCATTAACTTCTTATGGACCTCCTCGACAGACTTCTCTAATTCACTTGGTTCAACCGACATTCTAACTTTTAAAAAGATAGGTCGGGGTGGATGAACAAACAGGCGAGGTAGAAAAACAGACGGTGAGGTCAATCACTTGGACAATTATCTGTTTATCTCAGTCAATCATGGGTGGAAAAAAGTGGTCCTGGTGCAATGACCAAGGAGTTAACTAAGCAGGGCATCATAACAGATTCTTCCAATGGCTAGGAATTCTTCCATCAATGCAAATCTATCTGTTATGGTGCAATATCAACGTCCAAAAGTGGTCCATCAACCCATAAATTCATTTTCTAACCATTATGGAGTGTCGTTATAACAGTTAGGGCACCTCCAATGGTCATATAACTTTGCCAGGGAGAAGTCCCATTCTGCGCGGTCCTCCTGTTCCAACAAGGTTCAAATCCTATGAATTTTCCTCCTACGAGGTTCCATTCTGCGAAGTCTTCGATCTAGTCTCTGTAGCTTCTTGTAGCTTTTCCAACTTAGCCTTCTTTTTATTGTACTTCCTTGCCTTCTTCCCTTTGATCCGTGTTTCTCTAACTGTTTCTGGAATCCTATTTCCATTCTTATTCTTATCTTCTCCTAGTGCAGTGGCTTCGCACTGTTGAGGTGCCCTCAAAGGGTCTAAATTTAATGTCCCTTTTCTTAATACTTCCTGGCTGGATATACTTCTTTCTTGCATAGATAGGTCCTTCAAGTTTTTTTGCATTCTTCCAACCTTGCCATCTAATTCTCTTTCCTTCTGTCCTTCTTGCGTTATTACTTTGTTTTGTTGCTTCAACTTATCCTCTCATTCTTCTATGAGTCGGTCTATTTTTCTAGCTATGAAATCCCTTAATTCTTTCTTTTTATTTGTTGTAGATTCTTCCTCTGCTTTCCTTCTGATATGATCCTTCTCAATCCAAGTCTTACCTAAAAAAAGTGGGAAAGGGGTGTTGTCTCCAACAAATTTAATGAATTCAAATTATTCTTCAGTCGATGTTCCCTCAACAATAATAGGTACATTAGTAACTCTTCCACATAGGGTTATCATATTTCCCTTAAACAAGCCTATCCTTCCCAACGAAGGTATCATAGTAGGTTTTCCCAAAATTTTCCAAGTTTCTTCTGTCATAGTATTCACTTGTGTTTCTTCATCTAAGACACAATCTATGTCAAAGTCTTCTATTCTTGCACTTATGCATTGTTTTACTTTCAGGATCTCTGGTAAACTGACATCTTTGTGAACATCCATAATTTCTTTCAACTATACTAATGTAGTATGAACTTCCTTTGGTTGTTTCTCTTTACGACTCTCTAACATGCCCTTAGTCTCTTAACTTCCTTCATAGTTTTCTTGTCTCATGTTCATCCTTTCAACTTTAGCAATCATCTTTGGACAATCCTCAACCTCATGACCAACAATCTTACAACAAAGGAAAATAGGACCCGTGCCAGGGAATTCCTTAGCAAGATGTCCTGGACTTTTGCAGTTATAGCACAATGCCAATACTCTTTTTATTTTAAATGTTCCCCAACTTCTTCTGCACTGCACACTAGGATCATAGTGTTGGATCTGCAATCTGCAAAAAAGAATTCCTAGTTTCCTTCATCTACTTATTAGTCCAAATTTATTTCTATGCATAGGAATAACATATCTTTCTTCATTTCTATTAAATTTACTCAAATCAACTCTTTATTTCAACTGTGCCCTAGCCTTCAGACTATGAAATAATCTATTAAATATACTTAAATTCATGCTTTGGAAACAAAAATTTTCACTTATCTTACTCTTGTCAAAGCACAAATCTTTACCTCTTTTCAGATCTTACCTATTTCTTCAGATCAGATTCCTTTCTTAGCAAAAACCTTAGCAAGTTAAGTAGAGTACTGTGCACTTCAACAAAAAATATACTCACATAGCTTCTCTTTTCTTTACTTCAGTTCCCAGTAATCATAGTTTTAGGTCCCGACAACAGAACCATTTGTTGGCACAGGGGCAGACCCAGGGTTCAATGCTTAACAATGCATCAACAAAACCCTGACTATTGGCCCTTTCGATAACACCTACAAGACAGTCGAAGTCTCACATGAGGTAGAAGAAGGGGGGGTTACAAGACACAGGTGTCTGTAACCAGGCTGGGACACAGATATGTGATAATAACACTTCGCAGGGTAGTCTGTAAATTCTTAGGAAGTGACATGCATTAGTTCATTAACCTTATTAACATCGCATGACAAATCTAAGGTAGATCAATGCAGTAACAATAAATGATTCTATATCCTGAGCACTTAGCACTGAGTTAGATCTAACCCTTATCACAAGTAAATCACTTAAGCAATAATAGATCTATCTATCATACATACTAATCAAAGCACTGAGCAGATTCATAACATAAATAACACAACATAAAGAAACCCAAAGACACAAGATATACGTGGTTCACCCCAGTGTGGGGCTACGTCCACCAACTGCTTTGCTTCTTTATTATTCGTCAATATCTTACATTCAGTTACTCCTATGCATTAAGCCACAGAGTTGAGCTTTGTACTAGTAGGAGCTTTGCACACTGAGCACCAGATCCTCCTTCCAAAACTAGGTCAAGGCACAAAGCCACTCTCTATCAAGCACAAAGCCTTAACACACATTCATTCCCTTGCACAAAGCCATTCAGACCACTTGCACTTAGCTCAAAAGATTACTCAAGCACTACTTCTACCATACATTCTTTTTTTATTTATACTTTTACAAACCCTTACAATAGGGCCAAACATGGGAAAACCCCATGGGCCGACATCCCATAACCCATTACAAAAACCCTACAGAACCCCTTACTGGGTCCACATAACCCACAAAATAAGTGAGATCCATGATCTTAGCTTCGTCTAGGTGCTCCTTCCTCGACCAATGTGTCTAAGTCCAAAAGTGAGCCAACTCTGACCAATGTTTCCTCAAAACTTAGTCGAGGGCCAAAAACAGGGCACATAGGTCTCCCATGGCTCATTCTGACCTTTGATGTTGGTTGTTGTTCGATTGTGGGCTCTCATCTATTACGATATTAGTTTTTTCTTGTGTTCCTCCTTGGTCTGTTCCTTTCTTTCCCCTTCACGCCTTTGTGGATCCTTGCACTCTCCAAGAAAAGAAAACCCCTATCTATCAAACTTGCGTTGTCATGGCTTCTATTGAAGCTTGATGTAGGAGCATCGCAAGGGCATGCAAGCATCGCCACTAGTGAGCCAGTGCGGAGATAAGTGCCAGCCGGCAAAGCACCGAGCACATTTTTTTTTTCAACATGTTTTGAAATATTAATGAAGTCATTAAGTGGAGGCATGCTTGTATTGTTGTAAAAGGACCTTGAGCGATCCACTCTCGTCCATAGTAGGTAGGATCCTTTATGTGTAATAAATGTAAGTAAATAAAGTTTAAGGCGTAGATTAGAAAGTTTAGAGTGAAAGAGGAAAAATGAGATATAGATACCCTCATGGTATTATTGTATGATAGTGAAGAACATTACCAAGAGAAGAGCATACAAAGCTGGAGCAGAGAAACTGTGTTTGAAAAACACCCATGTACAGAGATTTGAGTTAATAGAAGAAGTCTTAATTCAGATTCATGGCATTGTATTTGTTTCTTGTATGTGTATGTTGAATGGTATGTTCATGGTTTTACTCTTTCTGTTATACATTTTCTTTCTATGTTGTGTATGAATGATTTCAGGATTATGTTTGAAGTCTGAGAGAGAAAGTGTTAGGAAATGAGTTTCAATTGTTTTTCTATCTAAGCGAGAGTTCCTACAAGGAGTGCAGTTGAATTTTCCGCAAGGAGTGCATTGACAAAGGGTTCGGAGGTTTGTCTCTGAAATCTCAGATAGGATAGCTTTTGTCCTCATTTCCTCAAAAGTGTTGTTAAGCACAGGAGCCGTGAAAAGTATGCACAGGCTGAGTGAAGCTTCAGGGGTTTGTAACCTAAATGACTTGTTGAGAGACTGTTGCTGCAGGGAGTGCGCAGAGTCGAAAGGAGTTCAACACTTGAAAGTGTTTGAAGGTCTGCCGCAAGGAGTGCCAGCAAGAGTTTTTTTGAAAGACTCGAAGTCATGGAAAACCTCAGAAGGGTTCAAACCTTCGAAGTCGTCGAAGGGAAGAAAGAGGCTAAGTGCCTTGAAGAATTGAAAGGAGGTGCAATGACGTTGTGCTGTAGGAGGACAAGTTCCACACAGAGAAATATTTTGTTTAAATTTCGTAGAAGTTCTCAAGGGAAGAGACAGACGGTCGAAATTCTTCGTAGAGAATTTGCAAAGTCCCGCCAGTCGTCCGATTTGATAGAGAAGAAAGGGGGTTATGACTGTTTTCAAAGGTTCAAGCTCAGAAGAGGCAGAGCCATAGATCCAAGCCAACAAGGGCCATTGGATTTTCCCGAGGATTTCCATTTCGGGGTTTCATGAACTGAAGTCCCGAAATCTCTGCATTAAGACTCGTGAAATCGCGAAGTGCGAAGTCCCAAAAAGGCAGAAAGTCTAGTTGTGGGGCCAGCGCTGGAATCGTGTCAGAGTTTTACATTTCGAGATTTCAGGAAAGAGAGAATCAGGATTTTGGGGTTCGTGGAGTAGAGTTGCATGACATCGCAACTCGCGAACTCGCGAAAGCCGAGAAGCCAAAATTGATATCGAAATTCAGGATATCGGAAGTCTCGAGGACAGGAGATCGGGTCACTTCATAGTGAAAACCTTGAATTTGATCTGAATCATCCATTCATTAGGACACGTGGCGGAGATCAAGAACCCATCAGTATTTCGGCTACCGGGGTTTCGAGTTGACAGAGAAATTATGACATCGGGGAATCACAAGTCGCGAAATCCCGAACTGAATCAGGACCATTCGTTTGTTGAGACACGTGGCGGTGATCAAGATTCCGTTGGCATTTCGCATGTCGGGACTTCGGGGATCAAGAGGACAGGATGCGGATCATTTTGGCATCTGAAAGCCCAAAATCATGAAAGGTAAGGAAGAGGCTGGGAATTAGGACTGCGGTCTTATGAGTAATGGTCACATGGACTAAGGCATAGCCAGGAAGGGCTAATACGATAAAGGCCATTTCGGGAAATTGACATTTCGGTGATCGGGAGATCGCGGGAACAGTGGTTCTCATGACATCGGGAAATAGAAAGTCCCGAAACCCGAATTTCTGTCGAGGAGATTAACGGTTGTATATACAGAGGCCACGAAGGAAAAGGAAGGACCTGTGGATCGGGTTTTAACAGAGATTCCAACAAGGAATCGAAAGAGCCACTTCGGCTCGAAGGTGAAATTAGAACGATCCTTAAGACCGGGAGGTCAGGCGCAGGACCTGTTGAGGTAGGTGCCTGGGTGCAATGCCATCAAGTGGTATCAGAGCTTGATTCTTGTTTGTATATTTCAGGCAGGAAAAGGGAGAAGGAATTTCAGCCATGCCGCCGAGGAGAAGGGACAGACAAACACCCGATCCGCCAGAGGATAGGGAAATGCCAGAAGGAAGGGGCAGGCAGGTGCAGAATCCAGAAGTGGAAAGAGATCTGCATGACATTCGCTCCAGACTCGTGGACATGGAAATAAAACAAAGGCGCACAGCTGATGTTGGAGATGTCAGTGAGTCCGAAAGCGAAGATGAAGCTGGACATGAAGAAGAAGTCACAACAGAAGATGCAGCAAATGAATGCTTGATTAGAGCTGTTGTAAGAATGAGTGCAAGAGATAAAATGGACATTCCAGTTTATGAGGGAAACCTGGATGCTGAAGAGATTCTAGACTGGATTAGAGATCTGGACACATATTTTGACTATGAAGATGTCGAAGAAGACAAGAAGGTCAAACATGATGTCACGAGACTCAAAGGACATGCAACATTGTGGTGGGATGAACTACAAGCTAACAGACACTGCCAAGGTAAGCAAAAAATCAACAGTTGGGATAGGATGATTGCGAAGATGAAGGTGAAATTCATTCCTAGGGATTACCAGATTACTTTGTTTCGAAGAATGCAAAATTTGAGACAGAAGTTGATGACAATGAAGGAATATACTGAAGAGTTCTACAGGCTGAACATCAGAGCAGGTCATCGTGAAAGTAATGATGAAAAGGTTGCCAGGTATATGAATGGACTGAGATACAAAATTCAGGATGAGATGAGCATGATAACCATCCGAACGGTGGAATATTCTTATCAGAGGGCTCTAAAAGCTAAAGAGAAGCTGAGCCAAAAGCAGGGTCAAAGAGGCCGAGGCAAAAGTCAGCCCGGAGGCAAATCAGTTGCCCAAGATAGGAATCAGAAGCCTAAGGAAGAATGTAAGAAACCTCAACCTCAGATTAAGAGAGGTGGAAGTTGACATAGAGGCCAATATGTTGGATAGAGAGGGCAATATGCTGATAACAACATTTTTTCTCGTACTAGAGGTAGAGGAAGAGGAAGAAGTGGAGTGATAAAATGCTTCACATGCGGAAAGGTCGGACACAAGTCTTATGAATGTCCAGGCAAGAAGAAAGAGGAAGGAGAGACTCACATTGCTGAAGCACAAAGGCGAAATGTTGAGGCAGAGGATGTTGAAGGCGAAAGATCGTTGATGATGCGAAAAACTCTTTTGACACCAGAGAAGGAGGTGGAGAGTTCAGTCCAAAGAAACAGACTTTTTCAGACTGTGTGAAAAACCAAAGACTGGAAATGTAAAGTCATTGTAGACAGTGGTAGCATGGATAATCTCATTTCAATAGAGATGGTATAAAAGATGGAGCTAGAGACGATTGATCATCCAAGCCCATACAAAGTTTCATGGTTGCAAAAAGGACATCAGGTAAATGTCACTAAACAATGTTTAGTTGAGTTTAAAATAGGAGGGTATAAAGATGAAATACTCTGTGATGTTATTCCTATGGATGTTTGTTATCTATTTGGGTAGACCGTGGCAATATGATAGGAATGTGATTCATGATGGGAGAATGAAAACATACACCCTAGAGAAGAATGGGAGAACTCACATGTTGCTTCCAATCAAAGATAAAGAAACAAAACCAGAGGTGAGCAACACTGTACTTCTCATGAGTGGGAAGGAACTTCTTACAAAGATTAAGAAGGAGGAACCACAATTCATTGTGGTCAGGAAGCCAAAGATTGTTTTAACCAGCACAAGGGTAGATGATTTACCAGAAGAGGTTCAGGAACTGCTGGAAGAGTTCGCTGACATAGTAGTGGATGAACTACCTTGTTCGTTGCCACCGATCATAAGTATAAGTCATCAAATTGATCTCATACCTGGAGCTAGTTTGCCAAACAAAGAAGCATACAGATTAACGTTGTAGGAGAATGAAGAGGTCAAAAGACAGGTCCAGGATTTGTTGGACAAAGGTTTGGTTAGAGAGATCCTGAGTCTGTGTGTTGTTCTGATAGTACTCAGTCCGAAGAAAGATGGAGGATGGAGGATGTGTACTGACTCGAGGGTGATCAACAAAATAACCATTAGGTACAAATTCCCATTGCCAAGGATGGATGATCTGATGGATTGCTTAAGTGGGGAATTTTTTTTTTCAAAGATTGACTTGAAGAGTGGTTATCATCAGATTCGCATGAGAGAAGGTGATGAATGGAAGACAACCTTCAAGACTAATGAGGGGCTATATGAATGGCTTCTTATGCCGTTTAGTTTAACAAACATGCCGAGTACTTTCATGAGGTTGATGAATGAAGTCCTGAAGGATTTCATCAGAAAATTTGTCATTGTGTACCTTGATGACATACTGATTTTCAGTAAGATGAAGGTAGAGCATCTAAAACATTTGGCTACAGTGATGAAGAGGCTACAACAGGAGAAGTTGTTGATAAATATGAAGAAATCCTCATTCATGAAGACAGAGCTCATTTATTTGGGGTTTGTTATTTCTGCAGATAAGTTGAGGATGGATCCAGATAAGGTGGAAGTGATTAARAATTGRCMRTCACCAAAGAATATCTTTGAARTTCGAAKTTTTCATGGATTGGCTAGTTTCTAYAGGAAKTTCATYRKGAATTTCAGTGGAATTAGTGCACYGATGATGGACAYAGTRAAGAAGAGACAYAAATMTTTTCACTGGACAGAAGAAGYTGAGAAAAGTTTCAATTTGTTGAAGAGGAAGATCACAGAACAACCAATTCTRGTGTTGYYTGATTTCCAAAAGACATTCCAAGTRAAATRYGATGCAAGTGGATTTGCAATAGGGGMAGTCTTGAGTCAAGAAGACRGRCCRATAACATATTTCAGCGAGAAGCTGAATGAAGCCAAGATAAAATACTCCACGTATGACAAGGAGTTCTATGCTATTATTCAGGCATTGAAGAAGTGGAGACACTATTTGATTCCAAAGGAGTTTGTCTTATACAGTGACAATCATACTTTGCAATTTGTGACTCAACAGAAGAAGTTGAATCAAAGACATGTTAAATGGGTTGAATACATGCAGAACTTTACTTTTGTAATTAAGCATATTTCTGGAACTGCTAACAAGGTTGATGATGCTTTGAGAAGGAAATGTTTGTTGTTGCAGGAGTTCAGAGTTAAAACACTGGGTTTTGATGATCTCAGGGACATGTATAGAGATGATCCAGATTTTAAAGAGGCATATGAAGCAACGGAGAATTCAATTCTCAGGGACAAAAGTCAATGGACATAATACATGATCCAAGAAGGATTATTGTTTAAGGGTAATCAATTTTGTATTCCAAAATGCTCCATGAGGGAGAATTTGCTGAAAGAGAAACACAGTGGAGGATTGGCCGGACATTTCGGTCATGACAAGACGTTCACAAAGTTGAATGAGTCATATTTCTGGCCAGGAATGCGAGCAGACGTCAAAATATTCGTGGACAGATGTAGAATTTGTCAACATTCAAAGGGGAAGAGACAGAATGTAGGTTTTTATCAACCATTACCCATACCTGACAGGCCATGGGATGCAGTCAGCATGGAATTCATATTGGGACTGTCGAGAACACAAAGAGGGTTTGACTCGATCTTTGTAGTGGTAGACATATTTTCTAAGATGGCACACTTCATCCCGTGTCAGAAAACTAGTGATACAACTCACATTGCGAATCTATTTTTCAAAGAAGTCATTCGACTTCATGACTTACCAAGAAGCATAGTTTTGGATCGAGACACCAATTTTGTGGGACACTTCTGGAGAACCTTATGGCAAAAGCTGGGAACAAATTTATCGTTCAGTTCAACTTTTCATCCTTAGACGGATGGACAGACAGAAGTTGTGAATAGGACCTTGGGAAACTTGTTGAGGAGCTTGGTGACATAACACCACAGCCAGTGGGACAATATTCTTCCACAGGCGGAATTTGCTTATAATGATTCAATCAACAGAAGCACAGGGCAGAGTCCATTCCATATTGTTTATGGGATGCAACCAAGAGGAGTTTCGGAATTGAGAGATTCAGAGCAGACTGCGACTAGGAGTGCTAGTGCAGAAGATTTCACAGAGGCGATGAAGGAGATTCACATCCAGGTGAAGGAGCGATTGCAACATTCAAGCCAAGAATATAAACGCAGGGTAGATCAACACAGAAGAGAACTTCAGTTTGAAGTTGGTGATTTGATCCTTGCACATTTGAGAAAGGAAAGGTTCCCTAGAGGAACATATAATAAACTGAAGATGAAGAAAATCGAACCATGTAAGGTCTTGAATAAATTCAGGGTGAATGCATATGAGATTGAATTACCCGATGGGATCGAAATTTCTCCGATATTCAATATCTCATATTTGTAGCCGAGGAAGCAGGGACAGGTGATAAACAACTAGAAATTCAGTGGACAAAACAAATGCCAGTTGAAGAAAAGCCACAGATGGAGCACATACTGGACAAAAGAGTTGGTAAGAGGACCAGGAGAAAAGAATACTTTGAATACTTGGTCGAGTGGAAGGGCCATCCAGTTGAAGATGCCAGTTGGGAAAACGAAGTCGAAATACAGAAGCATGGATAGACCGTGTGCGAGCTCATGGACAGGAGCCCATGAAAATTTTCAAGCGAGGGAGTATGATGCAGGAGCATCGCAAGGGCGTGCAAGCATAGCCAGTAGCGAGCCAACGTAGAGATAAGAGACAGCTAGAAAAGCACCGAGAACATTTTTTTTTGAAAATGTTTTGAAATATTAATGAAGTCATTAAGTGGAGGCATGCTTGTATTGTTGTAAAAGGACCTTGAGCGATCCACTCTCGTCCATAGTAGGTAGGAGCCTTTATGTGTAATAAATGTAAGTAAATAGAGTTTAATGCGTAGATTAGACAGTTTAGAGTGAAAGAGGGAAAACAGGATATAGACACCCTCATGGTATTATTGTATGATAGTGAAGAACATTACCAAGAGAAGAGCATACAGAGCTAGAGCAGAGAAACTGTGTTTGAAAAACACCCATGTACAGAGATTTGAGTTAATAAAAGAAGTCTTAATTCAGATTCATGGCATTGTATTTGTTTCTAGTATGTGTATGTTGAATGGTATGTTCATGGTTTTACTCTTTCTGTTATACATTTGCTTTCTATGTTGTGTATGAATGATTTTAGGATTATGTTTGAAGTCTGAGAGAGAAAGAGTTAGGAAACGAGTTTCAATTGTTTTTCTGTCTGAGCGAGAGTTCCTGCAAGGAGTGCAGTTGAATTGTCCGCAAGGAGTGCGTTGACAAAGGGTTCGGAGGTTTGTCTCTGAAAGCTCAGATAGGATAGCTTTTGTCCTCATTTCCTCAAAAGTGCAGTTAAGCACAGGAGCCGTGCAAAGTGTGCGCAGGCCGAGTGAAGCTTCAGGGGTTTGTACCATGAATGACTTGTTGAGAGACTGCTGTTGCAAGGAGTGCGCAGAGTCGAAAGGAGTTCAACACTTGAAAGTGTTTGAAGGTCTGTAGTAAGGAGTGCCAGCATGAGTTTTTCTGAAAGACTCGAAGTCGTGGAAAACCTCAGAAGGGTTAGAACCTTTGAAGTTGTTGAAGGGAAGCAAGAGGCTAAGTGCCTTGAAGAATTGAAAGGAGGTGCAGTGATGTCGTGCTGCAGGAGGACAAGTTCCACGTAGAGAAATATTTTGTTTAAATTTCGCAGAAGTTCTCAAGGGAAGAGACGGACGGTCGAAATTCTCTGTAGAGAATTTGCAAAGTCTCGCCAGCCGTCTGATCTGATAGAGAAGCAAGGGGGTTACGACTGTTTTCAAAGGTTCAAGCTCAGGAGAGGCAGAGCCGTAGATCCAAGCCAACAAGGTCCGTTGGATTTGCCCGAGGATTTCCATTTCGGGGTTTTGTGAACTGAAGTCCCAAAATCTCTGCATTAAGACTCACGAAATCGCGAAGTGCGAAGTCCCAAAAAGGCGGAAAGTCTAGTTGTGGGGCCAGTGCCAGAATCATGTCGGAGTTTGACATTTCGGGATTTCGGGAAATAGAGGATCGGGATTTCAGGGTTCGTGGAGCAGAGTTGCATGACATCGCAACTCGCAAACTCATGAAAGCCGAGAAGCCGAAATTGATATCGGAATTCGGGATATTGGAAGTCTCGAGGACAGGAGATCGGGTCACTTCATAGTGAAAACCTCGAATTTGATCTGAGCCTTCCATTCATTAGGACACATGGCAGAGATCAAGAACCTGTCGATATTTCGGCTACCAGGGTTTCGAGTTGACAGAGAAATTGTGACATCGGGGAATCGCAAGTCGTGAAATCCCGAACTGAATCAGGACCGTTCGTCTGTTGAGACATGTGGCGATGATCAAGAGTCCGTCGACATTTCGCATGTCGGGACTTCGGGGATCAATAGGACAGGATGCAGAGCATTTCGGCATCTGAAAGCCCGAAATCACGAAAGGTAAGGAAGAGGCTGGGAATTAGGACTGCGGTCTTATGAGTAATGGTCACATGGACTAAGGCATAGCCAGGAAGGGCTAATACGAGAAATGCCATTTCGGGAAATCGACATTTCGGTGATCGGGAGATCGCGGGGACAGTGGTTCTCGTGACATCGGGAAATAGAAAGTCTCGAAACTCGAATTTCTGTCGAGGAGATTAACGGTCGTATATACAGAGGCCGCGAAGGAAAAGGAAGGACCTGTGGATCGGGTTTTAACAGAGATTCCAGCAAGGAATTGAAAGAGCCACTTCAGTTCGAAGGTGAAATTAGAACGATCCTTAAGACCGGGAGGTCAGGCGCGGGACCTGCTGAGGTAGGTGCCTAGGTGCAACGCCATCAAAGCTACTGAGTTTTATGCAACATTTGTCCCTCAAGAAGTTCAGGCTCTCATGCCTGCCTTGGAAAAAGATGTTAGGATTATTCGTGAGGCCCAAGAAGATGAGGAGGCTGACTCTCAGGTAGGGACTATCATTCTAGATATGGGATGTACTTGTACTAGGGAGTCCAAATTATACAGGACTTTGGAACTGTATTAGCACATGAAGACCATGGTCGCTCAGGGAATTCTCGCAAAGGAATAGGACTACAAGCAATTTAAGCAACGCTTGAAATCTTTGGAGGACCATAATCGATTGTTCATCACGATGGTGTCCTGGTTAGTCAAACATAATGGAGGTTGTTTCCAAGTCTCTCGAGAAGGCCATCAACATCCTAAGACTCGAATGAATGTGGGACTCACTACTAACGCCTCTGCACTTTCTTCTTAGGTGTTGATTTTCTGTATTTGAAAGCGAATGAGCTTTTTCCAGTCTGACTCTTTATGGGTCCTTTTTATTTCATATGTTCATGCTTATATGATCATATTTTCTTGTTTACATGTTAATTAGTTTCATATACTTCAGGTTGTTTACAATCATTATTTATCATAATTTTTCTCTAAGCCGTGTTTCCCTCTTTGGATAGGCAAACGATTATGGGTTTTTTGGGGCTCTCTTTGAGAAAACTTCATAAATTTTCCTATGAATAATTAAATGAAAATTTCATACTTACTTAAAAAAAAGTAAAAGATGAATTTAAGGTAAAGTGCAAATAATGTAGGTTATGACATTATAAATATTTTATATTTATTTTGAAAGATTGATAAAAAGATAATTTTACAAGAATTTAAGGTAAAATGAAAATAATGTAGGTTTTGATATTATACCGATTTTATTTTTTCTCTAAAAGATTGATAAAAATAGGATTTTACAAAAAAATAAGGTAAAGTGCAAATATATTATAATGATTTTATATTTACATTGAAAAATTGATAAAAATAAAATAAAACTACAATAACTTAAGATAAATTGGGAACAATATAGATTATGATATTATAAATATATTTTTGTGTGGTAAAGTGGAAAGATTTATATTTAATTCGAAAGATGAAGAGTTTTATATTTAATTTTTTTAAACTTAATTATTTATGTTTAAGTTGTTAAACTATAAAATCATTGAAGAGGTTTATGGGAAATTTAAAGTATGTATGGATGCTTTTATTTTAAAATTATATATTCGGTGTTTGAAGAATAGATATATATTCTAAATTAAGAAAATGAAACTTTGTATTAATTCAAAACATAAGAAATTAAAATATTATATAGGAAATTAAGTTATTTAAGTATGAAAGGAAAATGATTGATATAAAATTAAATTATTGTATAGGAAATTATTTTTTTATAATAAGGAGAATGGATAATTTTATTATAAAACAAGTTTAAAATTTGTGAAATAAATCATTTGTTTTTTTAGTAAAAATTAAAAATATATAATAATGATGATGATGGTTAAAGTCCAAGATCAAAATTGGTGTATTAGACTTTAAGACAACTAAGAGATTACATGGATTTCTTTAAAATGTTTTCTTGTTATTTTTTTGTTTTCTTGCATTGCTATTTATTGTTATCCTTTTGGTCTCTATCCCTAATAATAGTTTTTGAGCTCCTAATTATTGCTCATTTTCCTTCCTTTATTGTGTCTTTTACTTTTTGAACCTCGTTCATTAATTTAGCTTGTCATTTATAAATATTTCAGACCTTTTTAAGAATTTTACTAAGTATGTCATATTTATGGGCATTAGAGCTTACCATAACCTCAATCAACCTATCTTTATATTCAATTATTTTTCCCAACCTTTTTGTTTCTATAGGGCCAATTGTTTCAATTTGTGATTTATTTTTTAATTTCTTCTTGATTATTGCTAATGTGTCCGCATCTTTGTGTTCTTTTATATGAAAAATTATGAGGTTCAAGGCTCTTTTATTACACTCATGGTCTAATTCTACGAGCTTATTCTAGCTCTTTAATCTTGTCTCTAAGATTGATATTTTCTTTGACCCCTTCTTCTGCCTTATTGTTTTTTTTTCTATTTCTTGTAATTTGGTCTCCATCTTCTGTAGTTGAATCTCAAACCATAATAGATTATTTTCTATCTATCTCTGAATATTGTCTTCTAAGGATCTAAATTTATTATTAAGAATTGCTACTAGCTCACTTTGAAGTTTGACTTACTTTTTCCTATTGATTCTATATATTCATGCAAACTATCTAGGGGTACTTTGTTAGGCTTTCCTCTATTGAATTTAGGCATCAAAAGCCACTGAAATGATTTTAAGTTTACATAAAGATGAATATTCACCTAGTATGTATGCACCACATAGATAATATTATTCACCCCTATATGTATTTATGTATTCACCCCTATATGTATTCAGTAGAGATATATTTACCAGTATATATCTTATACACCAATTTAATGCTTATTTGAGACATTAAAAATAAATTATTATTATAATTAAAATATCTCTTAGTTAAAAATATCAATTGAATATAATTTAAATAGTTAAGAAGAAAAATATTAATCTTATTTATTAAAATTAAAATTTTATTTTATGTTATGTTTATTTTTTAATAAAGAAATACTAACTTAGTTCAACAAATACAATTGTAAAATGGAAATTATATGTTTTTAAAAAATTGGATTGAAAGGCTCTCTTACAATCCATTTAAATGTGTTCTCAATATAATTTTTTATATCATAAAAATATTAAAACATTTTATATAAAAATTAAATGTAATGTTAATATAATTTTTTATATCAGTCCCCGAGGTGTAGGACAGTCGGTGACGGAGTGTGTTGTTAAGCCACTCCGTGATGTTAAAGTCACCGGTTCGAAACCTGCGGGGACAAAAAATCCAACCATGTTAAG
>JZKD02S1978822.1:0-16524 GCA_000966675.3 Picea glauca
ATATATATATATATATGATTGGTGTTGTTGGGAAAGGACAGCTGCCAATGGTAGATAACCTCTGATAAAGGATAAATGCAAGAAGGTGGTTGTTGAAAGATTGTTGAAAGGACTTTGGCAGCCCCATAGAGCACTACTAATGAGGTAAAAATCAGAAAAAGGGTGCTAGCAGCCGGAATAGGTATAAAAATGTTCATGCATGTGTGGCATAAGGTATGGAAGGATTTGGTAAGAATCCCCTCTGAAGTATTTTAATTTCTTACTGATATGCAAATAATTTTGAGTGGTTGTTGTATGTCATTGCTACCTAAGCAGGGTAAGATTCAGGAAACAAGAATCTGAATAATAGAGAGAGAAAGTCTATGCCAGTCAAGGATGATTTATAATCCTTGCAAGAAAATGAATGAGTAAGGAGTACCATGGGTACAATGACCAATCTAGGGAAATTGAGAATAAAGGTGTTCATAATTAGCACATTGCATGGAATGCATTGAGAAAATGCATGTTTACATAAGAGGGCAGACAATGGATTGCCCATTGAGGAAGGAAGACCTTCCAACACTCCACTTGAATTGTGTAGTTGTTAAAGAAACAAAATTTGGGTGGGCATGAGTGTTGGCACCCTGGTTACTAATGAAGGAAGAATGTTTGGGTGCATTCAAGAGAAAATTTTAGTTTCATATGTGTTGATTTGGGATCATGATCAACCTATAGCAGGTAGCATAGTCCTGCTATAAGAGTGAATGAGAATTAATAATCCATATGGTGAAGAAGTTGGTTAAGCTCCAAAACACCATGGAAAAGTGTTTGTCATAAAGTGTGGCAAACTTGAAATCAATGCAAGGATCCATTGAGTATGAATGTGGCCATGAATATTGGAACATTGATTAAAGTCATTTTATATTTGAATTGCATTTGGAAAATATGGTATGTTGAAAAGATGCATACATAAATAATGATATTTATTTTTTCTTTGTACCCTTGAATAGATGAAAATGACTTGAACTATTAGTATGCATAGTTTTGAAAATATAATGTGCATGAAAACTAACAATTTGTTGGACTAAGGAATGTTGAAATTGCAGGAAGAAAAGGGTCTTGGATATGGCAGTGTTGTAATCCCATAAAGAAGACCAATTGCCTGCTAAGCCAAACTGCAAGAAGGGTATTTCCTTTTGAGCAAATGAATTTGATTAAAGAAAAGGGTCTTGGATATGGCAGTGTTGTAAGCCCATAAGGAAGAGCAATTGCTTGCTCAGCCAAACTGCTATGGGAAGGTGAGACGAAGAAGATCTGTCTAGGGAGGACAGATGGAGGATGTCAAGCTGGAAAGCATGAAAAAGGCTATTGTTGAGACATGAGAACCCGGTGGTAAGCCATGATCGCCCTAGAATATGTTGTGTTGTGGAAACACAAGCCAGAGGGATGCCTCGACAGAGAAATTCTGAGGGACGCCTCGACTGTAATGCTCAATGAAGTCTTTAGAACTCTTCATGTGCGAGAAATCCTTGGCAAGGAAAGATGGATCACCCGAGGGATAGTATAGCAGAGAAGGGGATGCATGAGCCTAGGCTTGGAGGGTGAGTGACCGCAAGGAAGAGGAGAATTTGATAATTCTTATAAACTATTGATTGGGATCATGCACACAATGGGTATGTCAAGGGAAAATAGTGAGCTAAGATAACAAGACATCTATATGGATGCAGATACATGAACTGCACAGATAAGTATTATGATGGATTATGAAATTTTCCTATTGAATTTTGAACAACAATAAGATGTTTTCGCATGAAATTCTGATTAATATGCTTGTTGTCCAAAATTATTGAAGGCAGGTGACGAAGGCCAAGGGTCTAGAAAGGACTTGACCAAGAAAGAGGATCAATATTTCTGAAGCAACTGAATGACAAAGGCATGATAGGTGTCACTAAGGAATAACATCGAGGATGGTGTTCCTCTGAAGGGGAAGGGGATTGTAACACCGTTGTTTCCCCTAGCTTGTAATTAATCATTACTTATGATTCCCATGCTATGGCATGTGAAAAATGTAAATGTGTTATTGTTTAGATTGCCAAAAACTGATTGTGGGGGTGAAGCCTTGAAGTACTGGCCATGATATCTCTAGAGGAAAGAGTGAGGAAATTGTAGAGAGGGTTCATTATGTCAAATGACCCAAATTATCCTTGTTGAAATAATAAGCCTCATCCTGATCCCAAAGAAAAATCAGTTAATGAAAGAAGGACTAGTGGTTGAACAATCAACTACCCCAATGAATGAAATCACGGAGGGTCTGGCTAAGGAGACAGAAAACTGTCAGCCCAAAGTACCACAAAACGTAGTTTCCCGCAAGCTCATATTGACCTGAGTTCCTTCTGACAAAAGGAACAGGACAGGTCCAGAACATCCTTGGGGAAAAAGGAGAGGGCATGCAAGAGAAGAATCCATACCATTCAGAAAGAGGAAGAGTGTGTAAGGCTCTCCAACTCAAAAGAAGAACTGAAGGATTAAGTTGTTCTAGTTACTGGAGAGAACCAAAGGAGGAATTCAGTATCCGAGGAAGAGAATCGTTGAAAGGAATGCACTAGAGCATGTAATAGAAAGATCATGGAAATTGTGGAAGAGTTTTGAACTAGAGCATGGAAGACCCAAAACCCAGACTGGAGCAAAAGAGGGTCACGGAATTGGTGTTGGCTGGAAAGAAATCGGTGCTAGAAGGAGAGGGCGTCAAGGGAAAGTGTAGCTATGAAGGGACTCTCTTGCACAAAGGAAATCCAGCTGGGAAGGTATCTGATAAACCCCATGGAGTCCCTGAGCTCAGTGGGGAAGAAGGGAGACTTCTACTACTGCCAGAGAGGTGGAGGAGAGTAACCTCCCCGATATTGTTCTTGAGTTTTGAAAGAAAACCCAGAAAACATGACCTGAGAAGAAGGTTGTGAGCTTGATACTGAGGGATCACCTGATAAACCTCGCAGAGGTTGTGACACAGAGAGGATCTCTGAGAAATTTGCAGAAGTTTCCCTAGTGATATCATGGCTTGGCACGAGGGTGGCCAGAGTGCTAAGATTGAATGCCTCTAAGCCTATGTTTGGGTAGAGAGGAGAACACCCACATTCAATTGGTTGGTTGCAACTTGTAATAGATAAGTATTTCATATACCATGTGCACTTGAATTGAAATGCATGATTTAAATGCTTGTATTTGTGATATACATGTACCTCCTAGATATAGGAGGGTGATGGTATGATATTGTGTCAAAATGTGTCTCACGTGAAATTGATGGTAATAATGCTTATTGTTCTTCTGTAACTATTTCATTTGAATGGTTGTAAGATGACAAGTTTTTGCCATTGCGTTGGTTAGAAAATCCTCAAGGTGTTTTCCCAAGGATCAACTTCACAGTTCTAGAGTCGGGACAGACTCCACGGGACTACTACAATCCTATTGATCCCTCGAAAATACCTTTCCATGTTATAGAACTTGAGTTCTGTGAATGGAAGGTATTTCCTTCAAACCAGTTATCCAAGAGACCACGGGCTCATGCCCACATCCTTAACCAAATCTTGGCTAAGAGTTATGACTGTAGCCTCTGGAGCTTGACAAAGTTCCATAGGACCAAGACCATCAAACTCTTTGCTCCACTAAAAAAGGAGCTAAGTTATTCAGGACTCCAAGAATCCAGAGCTCCAAGGTGAATGAACATTGTAATGTCCTAAATGCGCCGAAGGTGACCTGTCGAACCGATAACTTGACGGTTGAACAACAGTTGGTGGTCATTTACCCGTTATCATGGGATTCATACCCTTGTTAAACCCCAATCCACTTCTCGTTCGTGAAGTAATGTGAGTCATACATCTGAAGATATTTAGGATCTCCCCTGACCGTTGGATCTATGGCATGGTCAGTTCGACGTTGACCACTTCGGGAGAAAAAGGATGTTAAACGGTTGTAATCTTTGAACGTTGAACTCGTGAAGTAACATGAGTCGTGGATCTAAGGATCCTTTGGGATCCTTCTTGACTGTTAGATCGAGTGTTAGTGGGAGGATAGGGTAAGGGAAGGGATGACCGACAGCAAGCAGTCATTCTTCCTTATGATCCTCCCAGTCAGTTACTCCCGGGACTAAAGACTTAGGATTGCATGGATCCCGAGAGCGCAGAGCCAAAAATCCTCGTCAGTCATTAAATCAAACTAGGGAAAATTATGGGTCGTCTAATCATTATTCGGCTCTCCGGCTAAACCCCACTTCGGGTGATTCAAGATGCAAGGTGTGGAGTTTCCCCGAAGGTCGAAGGTCGAAGTGACGTCAGCAGAGGACGTGGCCAAAGTACATGATGGAGTCCGACCGTATGACAGAGCCAATGTGTGTCATCTCATGGCTAAGCCACATGTCTTACTGACTCATTGTATATGGTATAAGGTTGGAGAGATGGGTTCCACATGTCAAGGTGGCGTCATCGCCACTTATCCGTCAGGTGGCAGATGGTAGTGGGGACACTCATGTAGAATGACCCATACACAAGAGGGACCCACTCCAAGAGTTCAGGACTTCAGAACTCCGGGTGTTTGGAGTGCTAAGATGCAAGCTCCAAAAGGACCGAAGGCTAGAGCCACATGGTAAGACTCTGGGAGTTCAGGACTTCGTAACTCTAGGTGTTTGGAGTGCTAAGATGCAAACTCCAAAAGGGTCGAAGGTCGAAGCCACATGGTAGGACTTCGGGGTTCGGGACTCTGAAGGATTTGTAAATAGAGAAAAGTGGTTGAAGCGTTGAAGTGTCGAAGCACTAAAGTTTCCCGGGTTGTACTGTCAAGCTCTGATAGGACATGCCTGCATGCATCATGGTGATGTGGCGTGTCTAGATAGATCCACGTGTTATCATGGGATTGAACATGAATTAGGTGTGGGACCCCACCTCTCTAGTCAAGTCCAAGCGATGGGTTAAGGGCAGGTAAATATTAACCATTAGATTAAGTGCGGGTAAATCTTAACCCTTTCAATCTTGAGTTAAACTTTCTACCACCTACGCCTCACGCAAAGTTGTTTTAGGATAATTTTACCTTGCAGGATTTACCTCCCTTAGGCTCTTCCTAAACCTAAGACAAAATAGAGTTGCAAGTAGTAGATTTTCCTAGATCTAAATTAACACGAAAAGAATCTACGAGTTGATGGAATGAAAGGTTTACCCAGTGATCTGATGGTTGTCCCTGCATTCTCCTTAGTTGTTATCTTTCTCAAAGATGTCCTTCGCTCTTACTAACATGGATATGCACACATAGAGACACAAAGAAACCTTTCACAAGATCAAGTGAATCATGTATAAATGGATAATAGATCTAGTGACATAACATAATAATATCAATTCCCTACAAAGATTATAACAATTACATACAATCAAGTAAGGAGCAAAATCTTGTACATCTTATTTTAATAGAACAAATGGCTTACAACTTACAATCAAGGAAGTTGATGCAGTCATTTCCCAAGCTCTATAATCAAACCACCAATATAAGTTTGCTTTCTCCTTTTCTCTCTCCCTTTTCCCATGAGAGACCCTCAATATATAGAATAATAGAGATAAGATCAGAGGTTAATCTAGATAGGATCTAGATTCCCAAGATAACAAGCTTCTCGAGGTCAAACCACAAAAAATCCTAGGTTTAATCTCATCTTGTGGAAACTAATCCTAAATAGGGAGTAACAGACCTGGTCGTACCCTGCATTCTTGCAGAGAGCGACCAATCGCCCTTTGAAAGAGCACAAGTAGTGACCATAAATATTGGTCATATGCTATAAAAGGACAACCAATGACCAGGAAAAAAGGTATTGCAAACTCAGGGGAAAAGTGGTATAATTTAGTGTTTTATACTGCTAACCTCTAAATGATGCCCATAAAGTGATCAAGTGGCAAATAATTGTATATCAAATGCCCCCCAAAGTGTGAGGTCAGAAGAGGTGTATGATGGCCGAAATACTTTACAAACTAATAACAAAGCTTTGGGCTAAGGAACCTGGAAAGAAACCATCATCGATCTAACATAATAATAGATTCCTCGAGTCGAGCATACCCATGCTTGGTAACAAAAACTAAACATAGCCGCAAAAATAGTACATTGTGGATCCATGCATGACGCAAACAATTAGATCATGGTACGAAATAATACACTGTGGATCCATGTCACAAGTGAAAACATAGCCACGACCGAATACAAATGTGGATCTATGTCATAGTATACAAATCAATGAGATGACTCGATGCCTGAGAGATCTCTGAAGTACTCATGAATAACTCCATCACAAATTGGGAGGAAATTCCATCAAGGAATGTGGTGGTGCCAACCCAAGGTCTTTGTCCCAAGTCTCAATGGTATGAATCTACAACATGCAAATAAATGAGTTGAGGTCGAGCATAGTATAAATCGTTTGATTACCGATCATCGATGTATACCATTAACAAATGCGAGGGAACCCACCGATGATGATGATGGACCCTGAGACACCTAGTATAATCTAGCAGATGTGAATAAATTAGGAAGTCGAACACTCGTAGATTCATTAAATAGGAGCCAATGATGTAAACCCATTGTTGAAATGCAAGGGAATTTGTCGTTGATGTCTACAAATCCCAAGATACTAATTGGTTTCTAGATTTCAAACCTGGATAATGATCTGGAGTTGATAGGATGAAATCCGTCGAAGGAAGGCCTTGATGTATCCCCCATCAATCGATACAAAACATGTAAAGGTAGATGGTGTGAAGAGTGTAATGGTAGAGCACAACTGACACAGAGATGGTCGGGATGAATGGGCTAAAGGACTGAAACTGGCCGACACATGCTAACTTCCCTTGAACAAAACAGCATGACAAATAACTTGACTTGGCAGCAATGACTCATTAATGACCAAAACACTCACCATAGAGGACTAGAAGAGTAACCAATCGGCGGAGTTCGAGAACTCATGGAGATGGTAATGACTCAGAGACAATGGATAACCCAACTATTGGTCATAGACGCAAAACAGGTGCATTGTTCAAAGGAGACACAATGGACAAATACCATTTGTGAAGATGACTAGACATAAAATCCCCCACTCTTTTTCTTTCTTTCATGTTTGAAACGAGCATGAAAGAAAATAAAAGTGTGCTCGATAATCTCACCCATGGATTTATTCTCTAGCCCGAGGCAGAGAATGGTGTTTGACGATCTTTTTAGTATTTAAGGAGTCTAGAGAGATCTGAAAGAAAACTCCATATACAATCTCGTGGATTTAACGAGCCCAAGAAAGTAAATACTTGTGTGTCATTTCATATTTGGAGAGTCTTAAAGGACAAAGAAGACTCCAAGGGTATGCTTTTTCGTAAATTTAGTCTCTCGATCCCGAAAAAGGATAAAACAATACAAGAGAGAACTCTTCTAGCCGAGATTTACTAGTGTTCATTTTTCGTAATTAGTCCATCCGGTTCGAAAAAGGGTTAAATGTACACCAAATAAACGTCCTTTCGAATCCAGTTAACGAGTGTGAAAGGAAACAAGCTCGCTCGGCAATCTTTTCATGTTTAGGGAGTCTGAAAAAAGCTTAAAGGAGACTCCAAGGTGTACCTTTGTCATGGTTGTTTACCGAGCGCGACAAAGGGGTAATAGTAAGCTCAGTTGGAGAGAATGGTTGGTTTTCAATGAAGTTCCAGATGGATGAAATGTGACTTAAGCAATGAACTGCAAAAAGAAACTCGACAAATGATCAACACTCATAACAGGAGTTCTCGTCCAGGGGTGTTGTAAAATGGGAGCAAATAGATGGTTGGGGGTCAAGTATGGTTGCAGTGCGATAAGCAATGGAAGAAAATGGAAATGTAGCAACAATAAGCAACGAGACAGCAATACTAATAAAGTGCGACCATTAAAACAACAGAAATGGTGGGAACCTAAGGTATAATGTTGGCAATATGGACGGTTAATAATGCAAAAAGGGAAATGCAGGGACAAACCTCTCCCNACCATCTGACTGTTTATGCCAGCCAAATCTATTGCAATCACTTTGAAGATCCAAGCTATTGTTTTCAGAAGTGTACTGTGAAAGCAATGGTGACGACAATGGCAGAGTCAGTGGCGCAGTAGATGACTCTCTCAGTGTTGTAGCAGGAGAACTCATATCCTTCTTTGAATTGCTAGTTTTTGAAAGACTCTTAACCCTGCATAAAAACAGATCTCTGCTGTCAATGGAACACAATAATGTATTCCCACAGAATGAAGATGTTATTACTTCATTTTTTAAAGTATTCTCACCTATCAGCGTATCTTAGAGTGTTCAGGGTGTGTTCACAAGAGCCCGAGTTTGGAGAAATACAGGATATCATGACAGTGCGTGAATCRCCAACAAATGAATCTCGTAGTACTTCTGTTAGCTTGCTCCCTCTAAATGGAATGTGAACTTGATCATTATCTAGAGCACGTATGCATTCCTTCAAAGCAAGCAAGCTCTTATTGATCTCTGCTCCTTCCATTCTGCAGGGCAAACAGAATTGCCAATAGCAAATTACAACTTCAACCTTATCTAACAGAACCAAACTTCCCTATTAAAAACTGTAAACTTCTTTCACAGAAGAAACCCTAAACAAAGAAATATGTGTGTGTGTGTGTGTGTGTGTGTGTATATATATAGTCCAACACTTTTTTGGTAAAGAGAACTACAGTTCACAGAAGAAAATGAATATTCTACTAATGTCTTAAATCACAGAACACATAATACCAATCAGAAGGCTTATTTGCAAACCTTGTTTGGCGATCATTGTCTGTTGTATCAGCACCACGCTCACTTCCAGCGAGATCTATGAATGAGAGCTTCCCAACCAAACGAGCAGGCTTTGATTCACTGCCATCAACTGATCTTTTGATGACAAGTTGAAGAATTGCATGAGAACGTGATGACTCCTCATTTGCTCCTGTTGTGCCAGTGCTCCTAGAGGCATTTCCTTTTTCAATGAAATCCTTAATAGTCTCCACATTAAATACTCTGAACTCTTGCAGGCCCACAATACAGACTTGCTGTTTGCCATCTTCTCTCATGCAAAGCTTCCTGTACCCAAAACAAAGGTTATCCAAGGAAAGCATTTTCAGGAATATTGCTTTAATCTTATTCACCAATGACCATTCCTAGAGATGGAAAATCCCAAAAATTTTATAGGCTGAAACACAAACCTCCTTTCACTAAGTAGATCATAAAGCTTGCCACCATAAATTTCAAAGAAACTGAAGCACAATTGATATCCTTGGTTTTTGTAAACTTGATCCATTAATCTCAGAATGTCCTGGGAGGCCTTCAGTGGCAGGGGCTGCATGGTAAAAGTCTTTCCGCTGCCTGCCATGCATCAAGGTCAAAATGAATGTTTAGGTGAATATCTGTTCCTGCTTGAATGTTTATTTCTAGATAGAAAAGTGAAATTAGAAGGAATCTATGCAACAGTACAGATCAAAAGACCACATTGGCCCCAAGATGCCAGGCCCTTTTTTCTGGCTACTAGCAGGTTCTTCTGCACAATAGGTGACCATGAATCCCAGTGTTGTGATAATAGTTCAAATTAGTATTGTGGGACTTAATATGGAATGAGCTCTGTTGGAGAAATACAACAGTAGGTGGTATCCTGAGATAGAATGATCTTAACACTGTTGCATTGATATAAACTAGCAATATTAAGGACTTGATAAACGATGACCACTGCTGGAAAACTTCACCTTTATCTGTTACTGTGACTTGTGAGCATGCTATAAATCAAAATAATCATTGCAATACAGACCAGAATAGAGATGAGAAAATATATATTATAATAAACATACTAGGGGTTGGTGTTTAACTTTAGGTTCTACAGTAATTTTCATTTACTATGAATAAGCACTTTAATATTGATAAGAAAATCACAAGAAATAGAATACAACAAAAATACTTGCCTGTTTGCCCATATGCAAAGCATGTTGCTTTAGTCCGTTGAAATATTGTTGGAACAATGGGCTCAACAGTCACTCTGTACACCTACAAAACAAGCATAAAAGTATGGGAAGTTATTACATAAGTCAATGTCAATGCCAACATACTCTAGTCCCCAACCAGTAGTTTATTCAAAAAGTATTTAAAATCATAAAAGTATATCACTTGGGGAGGGAGCTCACTTCATCATTAGATACTTGGTCATCTAACACTGCATCAAAAACAAATTCATGTTTCTCAACATATGCAGTCAAGTCCACCTGCAATGTAAAAGTATATTGTAGTTCTTAGAAATAATAACACATTTCAAGCAAAATAAATCTCGACATATTGACCTTCCATATAGGAGTATGCCCTCAGAGTTTACTTTAAACCACAGACCATATTAAAGTGGAGCAGTAAAGAATTAAAAGACTATATTATTCATATGAAGGCCCAGTCAAATAGTAGCTTGCAAAGGGTTTTTGAAGACTACGGAACAATGGTTTCTTCTTCAAGCAACTAAATTCATCTAGATGATCACAGGAGTAAATAATTTAGAATAAGAAAATAGCATTCCCAGAGAAAAAATGCACTGCTCACTTTTAATAGCATTTATTCATCTTCTTCGATTCTTGAACATTCAAATTGTCAACATTTTGTTCAGAATTTGAGAAGCTTGGCATTTGAGAGAGACAAATGACCTTTTAACTTTTATTAATGCCCCTAAGAGACCTAAAGGGATTGATGGAAACAACTGAAGATCAAGGTAAGACTTAAGCACATTATCGAGGTAGAGTATATAGAACATATTCATTATAAAACATACCAAAATCAAGATAGTCAAAATCAAAAGCAAGAAAATAAAAAATAAAATAAAATACAAGTGTTTGGCATGGGCAAGACATTGTCAATGACAAATCCACTTGTAGGGTGATCTGCTATTAAAAACCACCAACCTTAAGCTTAGTCTCGTGAACTGTAAGAGAAGTATGGTTTGGTTCAATGGTTATAATATCTTCTTCTTTCTTAGAAATCTCCTTCTTGTTGAGAGGCCTTTTACGAACCTGTTGAGCAAGCAACATCACATATGTTGCAAAAACCAAGGTGTGAGAACAAAATTTTGTGTTGCAACAAAAATAACAGCAAGCTCATATCAAATATAATGATTGCAGAGGATCAGAGGAAACAATTACATTCACTAGCTTATTTCATAGTTTATGAATTCATCATCAATCCTCCAAACAAATACACTTAGCATCCTTGTAAGAAACATGATAGATGCAGGTAAAAGAGATTAACCAAAGGAAATAACAAGTCCTATGTTGAATCTATTCATATAGGAAGCTGCTAAAACTAAAGAAGTGAAAGTGAATCCATCTTACAACAACTTTGATTTTGGCCCCCGCACCAGCTTTCTCTCTATCACTAGGGACACCTCTTAGCATGCCACTGTCCAATGGAACCCTCATTCTGTTAGCTTGTTGCTTGCTACCAGACGAAAATACATCAGAATCGATTTCCAGTTCCCTCTCRGTTACTGAAATGAAAGGAGAGCTGGTGTCATACAGCCCAGGTACAGATGCCTGCATGATAAGGGAGTGTACATGAGATAAAAATACCGAGCACTTAGAACATAGTTGGMTGGTCTTTAAACTAAATTTCTATACCCCATTCCAGCAAAATAAAAGTTCCACAATGATATGACAATCGGACTCTGTTTAARTGTCAAAATGACATATAAACAGAATGTGCAATGTCGATGAAGTTTGAACCCATTTACACAAACCAAATCTAAATAKMATTATAATTTGCTCAGCAATTCAACCCAATTTAGTCCATCAGTGAGTGGACAAAATTAGTGTTTAGACCAAAGGCCTATTGAGTTTATATTAAAATTTGTATTTAGTTATCAAGATAGTGATATCTGCATTCCAGAATGCATGTGATAAGATTTCCCAACATGCATAGATATTCTGCATGTAGTAGCTATTGGATAACATGTGCCATTTGGGTGCACATAGGTTGGTGATTATATTGGATGTAATAAGTCATTCGTACACAGTGGGGATCAGTGATTCAATTTCCATAGAAGCGTGCTACAAGCCCAGCTCAATAAGGCAATGCAACAAATCAAGGAAACGGATCTTTGAATACTCTGATACAGACTATGATCCAGCATTAACATCAGAAGAGGCTTCCATACAAGGCAGATGAGATTGATTGTTTACTCAATGACGATAATTAGTAGAGTTGGAAACTTCGGAGAACTTTCATGTCTGCAGAGTATAAACCCTTAGATTTCAAAATTTGGGGGAATTTTCATCTCTGTGGAGTATGGGCCCTGTATCAATTGGCAGGTTTAAGAAAAGTGGGGGCATGCTAATCGTTAGTGGTTCCATATAGCAAATAACTGGTATCGCTTTCAAGCTTTTTTAAGCCATTTCACTTGCAAAGGCAGCATAGCCCCCACAACAAAACAGAGATATTCCCAACAACACAAATAATAGAATACCCTTATCAGCGATAGGAGGCAAAGCTCTGACACTTACCTCAGGCAAGAGCTCAGTGTCAATGGAGTGCAGGTCCAAAATCCCAGGACTCAATTCACTGGGGGACAGTCTACCATCCACGTTCTTCTGACTTGAAGACCTTGAATAAACTGGAGGAGTTGAAGGCTCAGAATAGAGCTCTACACCACCATTCGCAGCCCTGTTTGTTTTGTACATCCTCGACTTGCTGTCAGCTGCTTGAATACCATAGTTTGTATAATCCTGCTTCACAAATTCAGTAAAGTACATCAGGCGTCATTCATTATTTTGATTGATTTCAGAAATGGGACTAAACCAACCTGTAAATTAGCAGCAGATGACAGGTGCTGAAGCCCAGCAGATTGTAGCAACTTCCCAAACATAGGGTCACCAGAAACCTCCATGTTATGGTGGCGTATATTCTGCATTGCAGCACTTGTCTGCTGCATCTGTCTCCCTATCATGCTCACAAATGGGGATTCCAATCACCCTCAATATATTCCAGAGAGGCTTCGAACAAGTCTGAACTAATACAAGCTCGCCCCCAAAACTGTGATCAGAGCACCAGTCTAAGGACAAACACACGCATTCAGAGTGATCAATCCCACAAATAAGATTTCCCAACAGATATACAAGAGGAAAAACCAGACCCGGCAGTGGAACAGTCAAAACCCTATTGCAGAGTTCAACTACAAAACCCACGAACACATTCGATAAACGCAATGAGGAAACCAATAATCAGCACACATTCCAAACAACGCATACATCAATATTAAAAAATGGAGCATCACTCCCACCACAGACAACAATTCCACGCCCGAAACTCTGAAAACCCGTATAAACTCAACACTTCAAAAGAAAATTCTGAGAATTGCCAAAGTACCCAAATGAATCAAATCTATTAACAGCTACAACTAGCGCATGAGAAAATTCAAAATTAGATGCAGATTTAACCAAAACCAACAATGGGTTCTTACATGAGCAATGTGTCAATCGGAATCAAGCAATCAGAAGGCCTAGGAGCACCAGAATCTCCATCAAAATAGCAGGGAAAGAAAAACTCCTGCTCAGTACTTGTATAGGAAGTTAACAATAGTTAACAAAAGTGGGTACTAATGGAAGGGAATTCCAAGAAGAGAGTGAGAGGCAAGAAGGAAGAATGGTGTGTGTATATAATAAGTTCCTCCAAACGCTGGTCCTCTTCTTAGTTATTTCTGCCTTACATTTCCTCTCCTATCCTCTGTTCAGAATGCAGAAATTCCCTCGATTATAATTATAAAAAACCGTAAACGTATTTTTCCTCATTCCCCGGTTTTCAAAAATCTAAAATCAAATCTAACGGCAAGGTCTAAGTGGGTCTTTTAATTCACCCGACGGGGGACTCCCATTTACCGTAAGACAGACTTGCCCAGCCCAGTCTGACCGTTTCCAGTCCGAGAGACCGTGCTGTCCGTGCTGCGTTAAAGATTGTCTTTCTTAATGAAAATCCAACGGTGAAGATGGCAAACGTGTAAATGAAATGATAAGAATTAATATGATCTATATGATTCTAAAAAACCAGAATTTAAATGTAATTGCATACGATTATACTAATTAAATTCAAATTTAAAACAACGAACCCAAATTCAATTCTCTCAACCCTGTCTGTATGGCAGGATTGACCCCACTGATGGGCAGGGTGATGAGTGGAGGATGTGAATGTCTTCATTGATTGGAATTTGGGCCGTCTCCATTGTTCGTTGGGGCCATGGATACGCTCCCGCGCGCCCTCCGTCGTTTGAATGTCGGGCTGTGGGAGGGAAATTCGAGATTGTGATCCTCGGTGTTGGTGGGTGCTTTGAATAAACAAAAATATCTTACTGTTTGAATTTGAATTTTCTTAGTACGGAGTAGGACTCGGCGTCCTCTTTGAATTTTTAAAAGTATAAGGTGTGAGTGGGGAGTACATGAGATTGTGTTTCAATCGATCTTCATGAAGATCCCATGTTTACATTGGCCCCCAAGGATGGGGAATAGTTGGCATGATCATTTCCATTTGGGAGTTTCATATCATTGATGTTGTGGGAAGGAAATTATTGATATGATTATTTTTATATAAAGGTTGTATGTGGATGTTGGATTTTTGGTTAAGGATTCATATTCATAAATAAAAAGTTACAAATATGATCATTTTTGTATAGAAGTTGTAAGTTGTTATGGATTTTTGGTTAAGGATTCATATCCATCAATATACAATTATAAGTATAAAAAGAAGTATCTGTAAGTTTTAATGTATTTAGTATCAATATATCATTAACTGAGGTGGTAGGTGTGGGGGGGTCATTATGGACTTCAGAGGAACAATTGAAATCACTTTCGGATGGGGACTTGGTATCTTGTCCAATAACTAAAGAGAAGCTAACACCCTGTGGCAAGGTTTGAGAATAACTAATGGCTCTCATATCCAGTTGTTGTTTGTGGTCGGAGATTCAAAGGCAACCATCAATCATATGGTACTCAACTCCACACCAGTTGATAACTCTTTAGCATCCATTAGAGTTAAACAAGAGGCTATCAAATTCATCAAAATCACTTTCTACCATGTGTTGTGGGAGAACAACTATGAAGTGGATCGGTTTGCCAACATGGCCACAACTTTAAATGAGGGGGGTTCTTAATGTTAGTGGCACCATTAATTAACAATGAATTCCTTAATCCACAATCATGAGTGCAAAGACATGTATTAGGCATTTAATCATTCACATGGCTCGCAACATTAGGCTAGTTATAAGATGGGATGTAAATTTTCCCATCGTATGCCTGGAGCTATGAATGCACACAAATTTGAACTTGAGTCTGGTAATTTCCTTGATCTAGGTGGGAGTATGGTCAATTCGAAAGGAGAGTGTCAATAGGAACCCTGGAACCCAGCTCTGTGTGGTCTGGTAAGTTTTCATACATGTCTAATTGGGGTTGTGTATGGTTTGTTTTTTTTACTTTCGGAAAGTCTTCGGTGTAGCCCCCTCCTTGGAGACAATTCAAGAAAAGGGGACTCTTGAACTCTAGGGTTGTCTCTAACACAAGCTTCAGAGGAATAAGATGCACCTTGGTCCTTTCTTTAGTTAGATTTCAGTCATTTGGTCTTCATTTTTATTCTGGAAAGCATTCTCTATCGTTCTAGAGCACAGGAATTACAAGTATACTTTGGGACCTGAATGTGTGGCAAGGGAACTGGAATTTAGGTATACTTGGGAACCTAGAACTGGTTGGGGATATTGGACTTTGTGTATACCCGATGGATTACAGAAAGCTCCAGAAAATTAGACGAGTTCTCATAAACCACGAGGAGCAAATCTAATGTAACAAGACTTATATATTTGTAGTCGCTTCAAAACTCCATGAGAATGAACACTGGGCCACTCCTCATATAACAACAATAATGGGGACTCTTGTGGAATAGAAGCAATAAACAGTTATCTTTGAAGCAAAATGAAATCTTCTCTAAAATCTGGTCCTAAATTTGAGCAAGGGAGACCAATCTAGGGCTTCTAATCAAATACTGTCAGTTAACTCAACTCGGGGGGAGCCAAAGGAGAATGAAACTATGCACCAGCTTGTTGAAGACATAGAAATTGTAAAGCAGGACTATGTCCCTCTGAATGCATGCCTAGAAGAAGCAGTTAATCGCCATGCCTTATGTTGAGTATCATGTTTTTTAAGGTTATTAGAACTCTAGGTTTATATAATGTTAATAAAGACTAGGAAATTGTGTACAAAGATGTATACAGACTTTGTTATAGGAATGTAATCGACATATTTTTTTGTTTGAAAGTTTTGAAACAGAACTATGATGTAATCTTGTTGTAGGCACAACTACAATTTTCATTACTTTGTTATAGGAATGTAATCGGCATAATTTTTTGTTTGAAAGTTTTGAAACAGAACTATGATGTAATCTTGGTGTAGGCACAACTACAATTTGCATTAATATAAATCTCTCAAGTTATGATTATACATACATACATACATACATATATATATATATATATATATATATAT